>PVJS01040230.1:0-18537 GCA_004027185.1 Glis glis | reverse complement strand
CACTTTCAGCCATCACTAAACATTCTCATCAAATAAAAGATTTGCCCAAGCCGGGCGTGGTGGCGCACGCTTGTAATCCCAGTACTTGGGAGGCTGAGACAAGAGGATCCGGGTTCGCGGCCAGCCTCAGCTACTTAGTGAGGCCCTCTGCAACTTAGTGAGACCCTGTTTCAAAATAAAGAATAAAAAATAGGGTTGGGGTGTAGCTCGGAGGTAGAATGTCCCTGAGTTCAATCCCTGGTACCTAAAAAAAAAAAAAATACACAAATAATAAAAAGATTTGCCCAGTTGGTGGAAATTTTAATTCAATTTCATCATTTTATTTTTATTATTTTAAAGCTGCACCGTACATATAGTTTTTCTGCACCAAGTATATTTAAAACCCTCTGCCTGTGGGCAAAGGGCCAGGTTTACCAAGCTGTCCACACTCCAGCCCTTGTGGACTGGGCTAGACTCACCTTGTGCTATTCTACCTTTTGACGATGGACCATTCCCAATGGCTTCCTCTCCTTTCCCTAAACATGCTAAACTCTTTGTATTTGCTGTTTCTTCTTCTTGGAATATGTTTCCTCCTTTACTTGTCCAAGATTGGCCCCTTCTCACCTTTCAGAACACATCACAAGTAGGAGTGGAGACTCAAACCTGGGGCTTAGGAGGGGATAGTAAGAAGCTAACCAGGAAAGGTGTAGTGGTGAGAAATGCTTGTGGCTGGTGGGAGGTATATGAAGACATTGTGTATGTGTCCTAAGGAAAAGTGTTAGCTTAGGATATTTGCCAAACCCAGAGGAAGTTAGCATTAAGCATTTGTTATAGTGAGAGGACGCTAGTTAAGGAAGACCTTTTATACCCACTCAATCACTCCCTGGCCCCCTTCCACTTCCAAGTCTGGAGGAGCTGGAGGCATTCTAGTGAGGAGAAGAGGAACTCAGGAGTGACCCTTTCTCCCAGTTCATCTACAGGCAGGTCCTAGTTGGGAGAGGGAAGAAGTCTAAAATATTACTATAGGATTCGGGTCATTTTATTTACTTAAGTCCATTCTTGGCACCAAAGGTAACAGGATGACTTTTTATGATCTGAGTGGTCTGTCCAATATTTCAGCCAGTGGGTGGTGGGATGTGCTTCTCAGAGTAAAGGAATGAAATGTAGTTATTTTCAGTTGAAATCCTAATAATTCAATATACTGGTTATGTTTATTTATTTATTGTCCCTTCCCCACTAAAATATAAGCTCTGGGAGAGGTGGTAAGAGGTCTATTTTGTTTGTATTTGTATCTGTAAGTGCTTGTAAGTTAAGATGGCAGGCCTGCCTTCCTTTCTTGGTACTGGGGATTGAACCCAGGGCCAGTCTACCTCCAAGATACACCCTTTTTATTTTGGAACATGGTCTTGCTACGTTGCGGAGAGTCTCACTAAGTTCCTGAGGCTGGCCTCAAACCTGCGATCCTCCTGCCCTTAGAAACCACTGCACTCTCATCCCCAGCGCCATCCTTCTCCTTTCTTAAGTATCCTCTGCCATTCTATCCTTCCTTCTTTCCACTCTCATTCATCCCTAACCTCGCTTTGCATCCCCGTCTCACTCTTCTTTCCCCTGTTTCCATTGTTCTTTCGAAGAGTTTTCGGCTTGGATCAGAGGACCAACCAGCTTCCCAGAGCTTTTCATGGCGCACTGTATGGTCCAGCTCTGTTGAAGCCCCACAGATCCCGGGAGAGAAGGGGTTAAGATCACCGATGTCAGACCTCCTGCGCATCCTAGAGGGACCCATTGCAGCCGGGCCGGAAGAGGCGGAGGGAGGGGCGGGGCCTCCAGCGGATCCTAGGCGTCTCCATGGCAGCGGCAGCGCGTCCGCTCTTGGTATCCGGTTGGGGTCTGGGTAGAAGTGTAGACTGGTGGATTCGAGAACGTTTTAATAGCGATCATTGTTGCGTTTCCTTACTCTTTAAGGTTGTTTCAACGTCCTGTGCCTTGGCTACCTATAAAAGCATGCTGCAAGCCGGGCGTGGTGGCGCACACCCTGTTTCAAAATAAAAAATAAGAAAGGGCTCGGCTTGGAGAGGTAGAATGCCCCTGGGTTCAACCCCCAGTACCGAAAAAAAATAAAATAAAAATAAAAAAAGCAATGAGTCATTGAAGGCATGTAAAAAGGTGAGTATATCAAAGGGAAATAGGGCTTGGAGTTACTGGGTGATATCAGGAAATTAAGAAAAGATGATCGTTGGAATTTAAGATGGAAGTCATGAGAAGTAGGAATTATAAGATACCAGATCTCAAAGTGTCCAGTATGATATTAAAAAGGAACACAGAAGACTTTAAGAAAAATAGGGATTCATTAAAGGCATTGAATGGTACTCAGAACGGGCACAGGAAATTCCCTGAATAGTCGTCCTGTTAGAAAACTGGGCTTCTGCCAACAGGTCGGTGGCCTAATGAAGAACCAATCACCTCGTAGTCAGACACCATCCTGTACTAGTGGGACTTTTACAGACCTGCCATTTCCTTCCCAGCTTTGATGCTTTTCTCAACGGATCCTCATGGGGCGTGCACATGTGGCAATATAACAACTCCAGGGCCCCAGGATTATCCAGGAGGAAAAGGGGAGGCAACAGCATTGGAGAGTCATCTAAGACCCCCAAGTAGCCATTTCTGCTCTTGGTGAATCTGCCACCCTATCTCCTAGAGAAAGGGACATGTTGATCACTTTTTGATCTGTTTTGAGTACTAATAGAGTGCTGCAGACTGGCTCAAAGAAAGAACTAAAGGAATCATGACTGGTTTACTTCCTAAAGAACACTAGCAAGAAAGCCAAGGAATACAGAGAAAACCAAGGAATACAGAGAAAACCAAGGAATACAGAGAAAGCCAAGGAATGGGAAAAAAACCATTTCCAATATTGGGGAGAAACTGGGAAAGAGCTACATTGTTGAGGAGAATCAGGCACTGTGGTTTAGGTTTTCTCTCTGCATAATACAGAAGAATAACTAACTCAACAGAGGCCCCGTTATACTACTAGACTATTTATTCATAAGGGTGATTCCCCAATTAGTGTATGGCCTGCATGCTCATTCCCACGGAGATGAATCTCTGTGTTTATCTCTAGGCCCTTTCAGTTCATCTCCACGTGCATGTTGGTCCAAGGCCTTACAAGTGCTCCATCTGGAAGAGTCTTTCACCACTCTTCAATTCTGTTCAACAAACATTACTGAGTACAAAATTCTGAGTTGGCATCAATAATAAAAAACTGTCAATGCAAATCTCACATTTCAAGCTGTTCGTTTTGAGGAGCTGAATAAAGATTAGAATGACAAGCCCAGTGTGCATATGTATCTGTGGTCCCACTGTAAAAATTCTTTGGATGATTTCCCAATCACTGAGTTAGAAAGTTCCACAACTGTTACAGGGGAGTAAAGAAGAGGCATCATGATTACTTACCTATGAAATTTATTTTTTTACTTTTGGGGTTTTCATAGCTATGGCTTATATTGCTTTTTAAATAAATGGTCCAGATGGCAACAGTTAGACTGTGGCTGGTTGGGTGGGAGAAAAAGAGGAAAGAAAACTTAGTGTGTTGAAGTGGCCCATGCCTGCAATCCCAGTTCTTTGGAGGCTGAGATGGGAGGATCTCAGGTTTGAGGTCAGTTTCAGCAAGTTAGTGAGACCCTCAACAACTGAGTGAGACCCTGTTTCAAAATATAAGAGCTGCTGGTTGTAGTTCCGAGGTAGAACACCCAGGGGTTCAACCCCCAGTACCAAAACAAACAGACAAACAAACAAACACCAAAAAAAAAAAAAACCTCACAGGAATGTCATCAACTGGGGGGGGGGTAGAAAACACTGGTTTGGATGATAAGTTCCAGTCTTTAGGTCAATAATCTTATCTTGGAAATGAATGATTTGTTTAGGTCTATCGTGAAGCCTATAGTAGAGCCCTTAATTGTGTTCTTTGTAACGTTGGGGTTCTAAACAGCCTTTTGCCCTATTTTTTCTTTCCTGAGAAGGGAGACTGCACAATTAATCCTACGACTCAGGCCAGGCGCGCTGTCTCTTGAGTAGTCAGTCGTCATCCTGGCTTTGAGTCAGCCTCTCGTGAAGCCAGTTTTGGTGAGCTAGACACTTTGCTTGGCAAGAAAGGCTTCTAAGAAGGGTGTGACTGGGTTTCCCAGTCCTCAGCAAGTGACATTTGTCCTGGCTGCAGGGAGAGTAAACCCCGAGGAAATGCTATTATACATACTGTGTTGTGGTTAAGGTAGGTGATGCAGATTGATAATATTATGCTTAACATTATGATTGATAATAATATTGATAATATTATGCCTCCCCAAAGGATGTGGGATTGGGTGATGAGGACAGGCAGGGGAGGTTCACTGGGGAGAGAGAAAGTGGGTCTGGGTTTGGGCGAGAGCGAGGGAGAATGAAGGATAGAAAGGTGACGCAGTGCAGAAGAGAAGGCAAAGGGATTTTAGTAGATCATGGGGAATGTTTGGAATAAGGTACATTGTGGAAACTTGATCCTGCTTACGGTCAGATAAAAGGAGACTGAAGGATCGAGTGGCATCTTTTTTTTTTTTTTTTTGCAGTACCGGGGATTGAACCCAGGGGCGTTCTACCTCCGCGCTACACCCCCGGCCCTATTTTTTATACTTTATTTTGAAACCGGGTCTCAAGAAGTTATGCAGGGCCTCACTAAGTAGCTGAGGCTGGCCGCGAACCCAGATCCTCTTGTCTCAGCCTCCCAAGTACTGTGATTACAAGTGTGCGCCACCACGCCCGGCTGCGAGTGGCATCTTTTAAGCCTGAGGTCTGCTCAGATCCCACCTCCAGTTTTCCTCAGCTCCCAGAGGACCAATCCAGGAATCTTAGGAGCAGCAGGTCAGGTCAGCTCCTCATCCTTCCCCGTCTCTGGAGGGTCTAGGGCTCCATCTCTCAATAGCCTAATTATGACTACTTTTTCTCACTTCTTCTTCATTTATTTCCTCTTTCCGCCCTTTTCTAGTCACTCCTGACTCAGAAGGGTTAAGGATAGTGACAACACACATGCTGGAGAGGCAGAGGCTGACAAGCAAGGCAGGCACCTGTGAGGGCAAAGTCCCTTCAAAGTTGTCCCTTTTATTGTTTCTGCTAAAACTCTGGAGAAACTCAGGAGGAACCAGCCAAGGGCACCTAGTCACTATGACTCATTCTTTTAAGCGACCTAGAGTAATTTTTTTATTTTTTTGATACTGGGGATTGGACCCAGGGCATCCTACACCCCCAACCCTTTTTATTTTGAAACAGGGTCTTGCTAAGTTGGCGAGGCTGGCCTTGAACCTGAGATCCTCCTATCTCAGCCTCCCATTTACTGGGATTACAGGCCGTATCACCACACCCTGCAACTTGCCTCATTATAATATTGAACTGAAACAAACAAACAAAAATAAAAAATAATATATATTTTTTAGCTGAGTGTGCCCAGAAGTATTTGTGTCTACCATCTTTCCTTTTTGAACTCTAACCTTAACCTAAGAACGCTCTGAACTCTGCTTGCTCCCACAGGCACTTTCCTGTATGAATATGTATAAGCTCCCCTGTAAAATCCCCATGCTTCCTTTGTGTGTGTGTGTGTGTGTGTGTGTGTGTGTGTGTGTGTGTGAGTGTGGGCTTTGATTTGCAAGTAACTCTGGCAGGCCAGAAGTCTGCATTCTTTTATCTTCTGATCACACCCATAGGCTTTACCCTCGCCCAGAGGAGAACCCATGGTGCTCAGTGACAGCACCCACTCACTTTTCTTTGATTGAACTGGAGCCTTTGGTGCCTGCTCCTGGGTCCCACATCCCTTTTTTGGCCCCAGTGGGAGACCCAGCTCCCTCCAAACTCTCCAATCCCTTCTTGGGGCACTGAACTGTGAACCCTAGAGAGGAGGAGAAGGGAGGCTCCTGGGTGGAGCTGGTAGGGGTAGGGCTCAGGGTAGGGGCCTGTGAGAGCAGGCTAGGGCAGTGAGCTCCTGGTTGGGGACCCCACAGGGAAAAGAGGCTGGCCCAGGGGGCACAGGCGCTGCTTTCTCTGTGAGCCAGGGAGTTGTCCTCCGGGGCCCTTTTCATTCTTATCTTTCTCTACCCATTGCCAACCTCCTCTACTCTCTCCCTCTGTCTTCCCTCCTGACTCCATCCCTCCCTCTTGATTCCTGCAACTCCCCAGTCATTTTACTGCTGTTCCTTCTGCATACCTCTGATAGCTGATGCCACCAGGGACTGGCGGCACAGTTTAGAGAGTGGGTCTCATGGGACTAGGGAAGCTCAGGAAGGGGTGTGGGGAGGGAGAGAGGCTAGGGAGGAAACAGGGCCAGGGGTTGCTCAGAGGCCAGGGCAGGATGTGTGTAGAGAAAAGCTCGTTCTTAGGTGTGAGGTTCAGGGGTAGAATGGCATGGGGAGCTCAAGATGGAGAGGGGTCCTCTCTATTGGCCTTTCATAAACTTAACTTTCCCACAGCATCACCCTCCACAGACTAACCATGGTGTCCATGCGCTCAGCATCTGGAGTTCAGGTGAGACCGTGGCCTGCTGACTTTTCCACTCCTCCCTGTGTCTTCTCGCTCAGCCCTTCCTCTTTGCTACCCGTGGGGACTCTGTGCATGCGTGCGTGTGTGCGTGTGTGCGCGTGTGTGCGCGTGTGTGTGCGTGTGCGTGCGTGTGTGCGTGTGCATGTGCGTGTGCGCGTGTGTGCGTGTGTGCGTGCGTGTGTGCGTGTGTGTGCGTGTGTGTGCGTGCATGTGTGTGTGCGTGTGTGCGTGTGTGTGTGTGTGTGTGTGTGTGCGTGTGATGGAGTTTCCTTTTTCTTTTTGCTCTCTGGGCCTGCACTTGGTCATCTCTTTCCCTTTACTCCACCTCACAGGCCTGGCTCCTTTTCTCCTTGAATCTACAGCCTTGATCAAAGTCTTGATGAAGCTGAGTGAGCAGGGGCACCCCATCTCCAGGCTTCACCCCTCCCCAGGGGGACTCCTTGAGGGAAGATTTGGGGTCGCAGTGGAATGGGAGTGGTGTAGGGGAAGGTCGAGTTCATTTTCTGTTGTCACCATTTCCAGGGTGGGAGGTGACTCACTGGCTTCTGGGACTCAGGCCTCTGCTCTTCTCGCCTCCCCGGGGTCTCTCCTCTGGCCCCCAGAAGGACTGGGTCAGCAGGGGGTTATCTGGGAGGAGATATGGAGTGAAGTATAGCAGGTAGTAGGGGCCTGGGGAGAACCCCTTATTTTTAGAGTGTTCCCATCACCCTCATCTGACCTTGTCCGCTTTTCTAGAGTTTTCATCTCCTCCTCCATGGTGGCTCTGGTCTACCTCTTGGTGATGTTGAAGATGAACAACGTGGTCCCCTCTTTGGTTGGCACCACCTTATGTTTCCATCCCCAAGCTGACTTTTTTTCTTCGGGTACTGGGGATTGAATTGAACCCAGGGGCTTCTACCTCTGAGCTGCAGCCCCAGCCCTTTTTACTTTGAAGCAGGATCTTGCTAAGTTGCTGGGAGTCTGGCTTAGTTGCTGCTCTTCTCAAACCTGCAATCCTGTCTCAGCCTCCCGAGTACTGGGATGACAGGTGTATGCCACCACACCCGGCCAAACTGACCTGAGCTGTGCACCCCAGGGGTTCTCATTTGCGTCGGCTCATCATCTTCCCTCCACCCAAACCTTCAACTTTCAGTTAGGAAGCCGGGGCACGGGGACCTTGAGGGATACAGGGGATGGGTTTTCATTATAACTGGATTCCGCCCTTTCCTCACTAGTAGGATTTCCTGCCCCTGTTTTCTATCAGGAGGTGAATGGAGTCTGAGTGACTAGAAATTAAAACAGGGCTGGGCGTGGTGGCACACACTTGTAATCCCAGTACTTTGGGAGGCAGAGACCGGAGGATCTGGGTTCGTGGCCAGCCTCAACTCACTCTCTCTCTCTCTCTCTCTCTCTCTCTCTCTACTTAGTGAGGCCCTCCGCAACCTCGTGAGACCTGGTTTCAAAATAAAGTATAAAAAATAGGGGGCGTAGCGCGGAGGTAGAACACCCCTGGGTTCAATCCCCGGTACCGCAAAAAAAAAAAAAAAAAGAGAAATTAAAACAGATCAAAAAGCCCTTCTTGTCTTTCTTGGGACTCTGGGTAGAAGCCAAACATAAGAAAGGGTGATGGCGGTGGGGCTGGAATGGCCTCAGCTTCTCACAGGGCTGGATGTTTCTCAGTGGAAAAAAAAAGAAAAAGAAGTTTAAAGGTGGGGAATTTTTGCTTAATGGGTATAAAGTTTCAATTATGCATGACAGATAAATTCTGGAGGTCTGTTGTAGAACGTAGTACCTATGGTTCACAATATGGTATTGTATACTTTCAAATAGGTTAAGATAAATCTCAACTGGGCGTGGTGGCGCACCCCTGTAATCCCAGTATTTGGGATGCTGAGACAGGCAGATCACTGGTTCAAGGCCAGCCTCAGCAACTTAGTGAGACCCTGTTTCAAAATAAAAATAAAATAGGGCTGGGGTGTAGCTCAGAGGTAGAATGCCCTTGGATTTAACCCCGAATACACACACACACACACACACACACACACACACACACACGATAAATCTCATGCTAAGTGTTCCTACCTCTAAACAAAACAAAACACCAAAAACATAATAAAACAAAAAAACAAAAACCAGGGAAATTCTTGCAGGTCACAACTATGTTTATCACTGTACACCGACTGTTTTGATGGTATCATCAGTATATGCATATGTCCAAACTCGAAATGCATACATTAAATATGTGCAATTTTATATATCAGTTATACTTCAATAAAACAAAACAAAACAAGAATATGAAGATAAAAAATGATCTTGAGAGTGATAGAGTGTGTGTGTGTGGAAACATCCTTTCTCTTGGTCCCTCATCTGGAAAATTGAACTTTCCAGAAGGAAGGGAAGTAATTCCCACATTCCACTGCACCCACATCCTGGAGGGAGGGCGCCCTGCTGTTTACTTGGGCACCAACTATTCCCTGCAGTGAGCTGCCTGTCTGCTGGAAGAGGAGTTATTGGTGAACCTGTGGTTGGTGGAGGCCAGCATTTCTCCTTCTAGGTGAATTATTTGGGGTGCTGCCTTTGGGGTGCATTTACAGCTATTGTTTCCAAACACCTTTACTTTGGCTTTTTAATTCTGAGTTTTCAGGCGCCTACCTGTGTCTGGGTAGAGGCCCTTTCCTTTAGCGATGCTAATACACAGCTGTCAGGATACTAGAATTCTGATGCCACCATGTGGCCAAACTGGAAAACTACATGTTGTGCTGTAGCAACATTCCAGTAGGGCGTTCTATCTCCAAGATACAGCCTTATATTTGACCTGGGATTCATGCAGTTCAAGATCCCTTGGCCGAGATGGTGGAGGGGGACTCACCACAGTCTTTTTTTTTTTTTGGTTCTTTGTGAGAGAATCAGGTACAAGAAGCAGAGGGTCTTGGGGAAAATAAGCACAGAACAGAGAAGCTGTAATCCAACACAGCTCATTTAATTCAGCCCTTCTGCTTATGATAAAGCTAAAACTCCAAAAGGCAATGAAGGGAATTTGCTTGGGGTCATATACAATTTTAGTAACAGAGTGGAGCTCATAATCCAGATCTTCGGTCTATACCCAGGGTTTTCCCCATTCAGCAACAACCCCTGATAATATAAAATCATTTTTTTTTGTTTTTGGTCTGCTGATGGCTCTAAGCCATGTTCCAGAAAGATTTTAATATGCCTTACATAAAAAGTCAGAAAAAAGGATGAGGGATGGCCGCGAACCTGCAATTCCCCTGTCTCAGCCTCCCAAGCACTGGGATTACAGGCGTGTGCCACCATGCCCGGCTGATTCGGTTTTTATAAAGCTCTAGAAAAGGCATACTGTAGTGTGGAAATCAGATCAGAAGTTCCCTGGGCATGAGGAACGCAGGCTGGGTGGAAGGGAGCGATTGCAGCCGGGCATGCGGAAACCTTTCGGGGGTGGATGTGTTCTTTCAAGATTGTGTTGCTGGTTTCACAGTGCATGATATGTTATCAAATTGTATACTTACATGTGTGCAATTTATTATATATCAATAACATCACCACAAAATGATGAGAAAGAAATCACGGTTTATATGACAGAGAATGTATAGGCATTCCTATCACAGAGACGTGGGATAAATGTTTCCTCTGAGAGTTTCATCATGTTGCTTCTTGTTATGTTCCCCCATGGAAACCAGTAGCAGAATGCCAAGGCACCTGTCAGCAGGAGCGGTTCTAGAAGGCTGGGTGGGGGCAGATAATGAGCAGGTGGAAAATGCTGGCTTTCTAAAACGCAGCTCTCTGCTGGCCTGCTTTAGCCTGGGGATAAGATTTTCAATGGTCAGTGGACGACTGTTTTGCCAGTCCTTCAGCCAACTCTTCCTAACTGCTGTACCTATCGATTGATGTTAAAACTGAAAAGCAATTGTGTTGAGATTTTACTCTGATAAAATAAGTGCGGGGAAGGTCCTGTTGCCCCTGTGTGGGGGAGAGTAACCACTTATGTCTCTTCACTTGAATATTTTGCGGTACTGGGGATTGAACCCAGGGGCGTTCTACCTCCGCGCTACACCCCCGGCCCTATTTTTTTTTATGCTTTATTTTGAAACCGGGTCTCACGAAGTTGCGGAGGGCCTTACTAGTTAGACAGAGACAGAGAGAGAGAGAGAGAGAGAGAGCTGAGGCTGGTCGCGAACCCGGATCCTCCGGTCTCCGCCTCCCAAAGTACTGGGATTACAAGCGTGCGCCACCACGCCCGGCTTCACTTGAATATTTTGAATACAGTATATCCTTACTTTTCATCGCTCTCTGACAGTTTCATGGGAATTAGTGTGTTCTCCGCAACCAGAAAGCAAGGGCTCTCTGGGCAAAACCACCCCATCCTGTATTTACTTGTTATTTACCATAGTGTCCAGCTGAACAATGGGCACAGAGAAAATGCTAAATAAATGCTGGTAAAATGAAATAAGGTCTTGGGAATAATAAAAAGTACATGTATTGCAGTGTGTGTGTGTGTGTGTGTGTGTGTGTGTGTGTGGTATACTGGGAATTGAACTCTAAAACATTATACCTCTGAGCTACACCCCCAGCCCTTTTTAATTTTTTTTTTTTTGTTTTGAAACAGGGTCTCTCTAAGTTGCTGAGAGCCTCGCTAAATTGCTGAGGCTGGTTTCAAACCTGCGATCCCCCCTTCTCAGCCTCCCAAGTATTGGGATTACAGGCATGCACCAGCACACCCGGCTTGCATTTTTAATTGCTAATAAATTCCTGCCTCTTGGAGACATCTTGTTTTTTGAATTAACCCTTTCTTTCTCCATATCTCCTTTATTTGTTCTGCAAGTCATTGGCTCCTGTACTTCATTGCTGTTAGGGTTGCTCTCCAGTGTCCTAGTTGTTTTTGACTCGCTGCGGTGCTGGTGGCAGTTTCCTATAGCCTTGTCGTGCGGAGCCTCTTCCTCTACCTTCCTTTGGGGTTTTTGGGTCCCAAAGCCACTGACATTCAAGAACACCCTTCTTTCCCCCAGCAAAGGTACAGCATGAGCTGGAAATGATCCTCTATGCTGATCTGACTTACTCGCTAATAAAAAACATTTTTTTTTTGAGACACAGTTTTGCACCAGATACGAAGTTTGGTGATTTCCAGGTCTATGAATCCCCATTAGATCCCTAAGATATAGACTCTATTGTTATCCCAACTTTATGGAAAAGGAGGTTAAGGCTCAGAGAGACGACATCATTTACCTGTGACCACACAGTTAATTAATTGCGGGAATTAAATCTATCTGGCATCAAATCTATCCTCCTGACCTCTGTGTCATCCCAATTTCCATAAAGATTTACCTTCACTGAACCTCTTCTGGCCCCTCCTCACTTCTTAAGAAACTAGCTTTTTATTTAGTGATAGATTTTATTAGGAATAATTATGTGCATTGCCCTGCTAACCAGAAATACTAGCTAGGAAATGAGTGCTTTCCCTAGGATGTACGAATGTCGGATGACTTTAAGGATCATTGCTGTGGCTGAAAACTTTATTACCTTGGTAGTCTGGTGGGGTTGGTATTTTGTAACTTTCCTCCCAGCTGTCAAATTGCCCCGCTTGCAAAATTGATGCCCCATCCCGGGTTTCTTGTTTCTCGCCATATAAGGAGAACGGAGTATGTGTGTGTCGGGGGTGGGCGTGGGGGTCTGAGGGTGTTTGACACCCAAAGCTCTTCAGAGGTAAGTCAAAGGTAAGTCTTGACAGATTGGTGCTCCCCTAAGGCGACACCCACAACCCACGCCTCTTCTCCCTTCGATCCTTGGTGACTTGGGGTCAACTGGAGGTTCTATGGGGCAGTGGCACTCACCCCTCCCCTCTTGTCAAATCTTTGCAGGCCCCATTTTCTGGATGGTTCTCTTTAGGGCGGCCTTGACGTCAGCGTTCCGCAGGCTGTAGATAATGGGATTGAGGATGGGGGTGACCACGGCGTAGAACAGGGACAGCAGAGGGTCGGTGGCTGGGTCGTAGCTGGCCTTAGGGCGGATGTAGATGAAGATGGCGGTGCCATAGAAGAGGGAGACCACGATGAGGTGGGAGGAGCAGGTGGAGAAGGCCTTGCGGCGGCCGGCCGCGGACGGGATCCGGAAGATGGTGGCCAGGATGCGCCCGTAGGAGCCCAGGATGAGGCCGAAGGGGCAGAGGATGACGAGCGCGGCGGCCAGCATGATCTGCAGCTCGTTGAGCGAGGTGTCCCCGCACACCAGCTGCAGCACGGGCTGGATCTCACAGAAGAAGTGCGGGATGACGTTGGGGCCGCAGAAGGGCAAGGAGAAGATGAAGGCGGTGTGGCCCAGCCCCACCAGGGCGCCGCAGGCCCAGGCGGACGCGGCCAGCTGCAGGCACACCCGACGCCGGAGCAGCAGCGGGTAGCGCAGGGGCGCGCAGACGGCGGCGTAGCGATCGTAGGCCATGGCGGCCAGCAGGCAGCACTCGGTGGCGCCGAAGAAGAGGAAGAAGAACATCTGCAGCGCGCAGCCCGCGCGGGGCACGCGGCGCCGGCCGCCGAGCAGGTGGTGCAGCAGCAGCGGGACGGTGACCGATGTGTAGCAGACCTCCAGCCCCGACAGCAGGCGCAGGAAGAAGTACATGGGCGACTG
Source organism: Glis glis (assembly GCA_004027185.1). Classification (NCBI taxonomy): domain Eukaryota; kingdom Metazoa; phylum Chordata; class Mammalia; order Rodentia; family Gliridae; genus Glis; species Glis glis. The sequence continues at coordinate 5,397 of PVJS01040230.1, read as the reverse complement.
CAGCGCGGCGTCGGCCGACACCAGCCCCACGATGAGCAGGTTGCCCGCCACGGTGAGCAGGTAGACGGCCAGGAAGACGGCGAAGAGCAGGCCCCGCAGGTGCGCCAGGTGCGAGAAGCCCGCCAGCACGAACTCCGCCACCGCCGAGGAGTTGGCGCTCATCCTGCCCGCGCCCCTCGGACCGAGGAAGGGGCGCCACCGTGGGACGGCGAAGGGGACGCAGTGACCTCGCTCTGCATGGGATCCAAGCGTGGGAGCTCCCTCTCTTTTAGATCAGGGCCCTGGAGCGGGGTGTGGTGGTGCACGCCTCTAATCCCAGTACGTGGAGGCTGAGACAGGAGGATCGCGGGTTGGAGGACAGCCTCAGTAAGTAGTGAGACTCTCAGCAACCTAGCGAGACCCTGTTTGAAAACAAACAAACAAACAAACAAACAAACAAACAAACAAACAAACAGGGCTGGGGGTGTAGCTCGGAAGTAGAAGGCTCCTGGGATCAGTCCCCAGTACATACACACACACACACACACACACACACACACACACACACACACACACACACCTTGAAATGAGGCGGCTGGGGCGAGTGTGCTCCGGCCTGGCTCACTCTGGGATCCCTGGGCGGATATTTCTCTCTCTCGGCCAAGCTCTCTCTCTTGATCTCCACCTGACAGCGCTGCCTTTCCGAGGAACACACTGAATTCTGCTTTCCGTTTCTCGTGGGTTGAGCTTTGGATCGTTCTAGACCCCTTTCACTCTTTCCTCCCGTTCCGATCTGTGCTGCGGGGGCTGAATTTCCCCTCCCAGTAGATTTTTTTTTTTCTGCTCAATGCCAGAGTTCATTCCAGGTTCATGGTGTGAAAAATCCCATTCCCAATAAAGCGGATTCCCTTTCCTGTGCCTCTCCCTCTCGAATTCTTTTTTTTGTGTCTTCTTTAATTTTCTCACATTTCTTTCAACTTGAATCTTCTTTGACCCCAATTTTTTTTACAGCTTCCCCTCTATTTTTATTTTTATTTTCAGCTCTTATTTTAGTTTGCACCCAGCCTCTCTTTGTTTTCTATCATTTTACCATCAGATGAATTTCTGAATTTTCAATGGGACGAAAGCAATTTGAGACATCATTTCCTTCAAGTTCCTATAGGCAGTCAACGAGTTTAGTTTTCCAGAAGTTCGCTCTGGGTTTAAAAAGGCCTCTGGGAGGGGATGACAAGACCGGCCTCAATTGCTTATTTCTGCATCTTACAGTCTCTCAAACTTCATCCCTTTATATACTAACACATACGCAGATCCTCAAGCCCTGCACATAAACACCACAAATGCACACACTAACATATTGCATTTCTAAATCTAAACACAGAAGAATAACCCAATATCCTCAGATGTTCATCTAAGGTCACAAATAAATCATGTATTATATATGTATATATATACACAAACATTATTACCAAAGGCAATGAAAGCCAGCCAGGCACGGTGGCCCATGACTGTAATCCCAGTACTTGGGAGGCTGAGGCAGGAGGCTCACAGGTTCAAAGCCAGCTTCAGCAACTTAGCAAGACTCTCAGCAACGTAGAGAGACCGTGTTTAAAAAAATAAAAATAAAAAAAGGGCTGGGGTGGAGCTTGGAGGTAGAATGCCCCTAGGTTCAATCCCCAGTAAACCCCCCCAAGACAATGACAGATACAGAGATCCAAATTCAGTGCAAAAATATAACCATAGTCAAGAATGTATATTAGCAATACAAGCCCACACATGGATACCCCTTTGCAGGTGTCAGTCCTTGGTTCGTGTTCTCGGTGGCTCGTTCATTGTTTTCCAGGACATTACCTGAATGGTGTTTTTCTATTTGGAGAAATATCCAGTGATAGAAGCAGGTGGCATCTGAGGAATTGCCGATTTTCTCCATCCTCTATGTAGTGGATCCCTCTTGAGGAAGGTGCTCATAGGCTTGGTGTCTCTTGAAGGTCTCCGAGGACCTGAGTCTCCAAGTGTATCTGGCTTTCCAATGGGAAATCACTAATTAATCTGTTATTTTGGAGTCAGTTCCTTCGATCACGAGAAGTATGGGATGACCTGTGAAGAACATTCTAGACACACTCTCCATGGCAATTGATTTCTCTTAGCTCTCTCTTCCATAACATCTCTGGGTCAATCATTTTTATTTTTCCCCTTTCTGTTGTGGATGTCTACTATCTGCAAAAAGTAATAATGCAATTGTACCCAGTGTATTGATATTGCTATCATTTAATAATCAATAAGTTCATTAGAAAATAGGCTAACCATTCAGAGTCCCTTATGTATTTCAGTCATTATACAGAGAATTAAGAAGACAAAAGAGAATGAAACATAGTTTTGACCTTAGCTGATAAATGTTATTTCAAATTTGTCCCTTATTTTAAAATTGTCTTTATGTTAAAATTGTCCCTTCTTTTTCTTGCTTTTATTTTTCATTTATTATGTAAATGAAATCTTTGCAATCTCCTCATTTGCACTGATTTATTTTTTTCTTCTGTGTCCTTACACATCATTATAGACTTGACAAATTCTACATGTCAGATGGGATGTTTTCAAGACATGTAGCAATTGTTACAACCACAGGCCCCAAACTCTGGTTTAAACAATAAACTAATTTACTGAGTCCTATAACTAGAAGTTCAGGGTTTACTTATATAAGATCTCCCAATTAGTTTCCTTTTAATTCCTTTATATCATTCCCCTTTTTTAGGTATGGGAATACCAGTGGCTCAAAAAGGATGTAAATTTGTAGTATCATCAACAGTGTATAAGAGTTCCTGTTTTAAAAAAAAAGTGTGGCCGGGCGTGGTGGCGCACGCTTGTAACCCCAGTACTTGGGAGGCTGAGACAGGAGGATCCAGGTTTGTGGCCAGCCGCAGCTACTTAGTGAGGCCCTCTGCGACTTAGACCTGTTTCAAAATAAAAGAATAAATTCGGGCTGGGGGTGTAGCTTGGAGGTAGAATGCCCCTGGGTTTTGTCCCCAGCACCACACACAAAAAAAGTGTGGGCCAAAGAAAACAGTGCATGATTACCTACAAATTATGTGTGCCAATTATTCATGCTATAACTAACCAAACTACAACAATAAAAAAAGGATAAATATTGACCTCTCACATGCTCTAGTCAGCATTCTCACTACTGTGACTCCAAATACCTGATGAGGGCAACTTAGAGGAAGGAATATTTATTTGCTCATGGTTCTGGAGATTTCAGAGGTCACAGTCCATTTCTGGGCAGCCTTTCAAGCAGGAGCCGCAGTTACAAGTCCTCAGGGCATCATGGCAGGGAGCAGAGAGAGGGTGAGAGCTTGTGTCAGCTCATGGTGGCAGGGGAGAAAGGAGTTGGAAGTTGCAGCAGCCAGCAGGGAAGTCACTGTCCCTGCCCACACCCCCAGGGACCCTTCCCTAGCAACCAAGACCCACCTCAAAACATGGCTGTCTTGTCTAACACATGAGGTCTGTGGGACATTTTTTAGTCCAAATCATAACATAAGAAGTCATTGTGCTGTGAGGAGCCATGCCATATGGAGAGGCTACAGTAGGCACTCCAGTGAGCAGACACACTTTTTGAATCATCCTAGACTAATATCAGACATATGAGTGATGATTCCAGGTCCCAGCTGCCAAACCACCCTCAGTCTTTGAATCTTCCAAATTGATGTCTTACACATTTGTCCAAAACAACACATTTTTCTCTGCTGCTATAGAATGAATGTTGTCATCTCTGTTCCCCTTGAAACCTAATACCCAATGTGATAGGATTTGGAGGTAGGAACCGTTGGATGTGACTAGGTCACCAGGATAGAGTGCTCATGAGTGGGATTAATGCCCGTGTGAAAGAGACCTGAGAGCTCTCTCATTTCTCCTGTCACATGAGGACACAGTCATCTATGAACCAGGATGTGAGTCCTTATCAGACATCAGATCCACTGGTACCTTGGTCTCGGACTTTTCAGCCTCCAGAACTGTGAGAAATAATGTTGTTTAAGCCACATAGTCTACGGGATTTTTGTCAAAGCAGCCTGAACAGACTAAGAAATCTCTCTGTCAAAATCCCTGAACCAGAGAATCTATAAGTATTAAAAAAGTCTAGTAAGATAATTTTCAGTCAAGTGTGGTGGCACACACCTGTAATCCCAGTACTTGGGAGGTTGAGACAAGAGGATCATGGGTTTGAGGTCAGTTTCAGCAAGTTCACAAAACCCTGTTTCAAAATAAAAAGTAAAATAGGGCTGGGGTGTAGCTTGGAGGTAGAATGCCCCTGGGTTCAATTTTCATTATAATTTTTTTTCATTCTAAACTAACAAGTTTTGGGGTCATTTATTATACAGTGATAGTGTCCAGAATTTATAGTGATACCTGGAAGTGGGATGCTATTGAAACACAAACATGAAATGTGACATTGGTTCTGGAAACAAACAGCAAGGGCCTTTGTATGGCTGTTAATGAGGAAAGTGGGGAAAAGATTAAAGGAAAATGAGGGAAATGTTATTGGAAGCTGGAGAAAAGGAGATCCATGCTATGTAGTGGTAGAAAATAGAGCAAAACTGTACCATGAAGTAATGTGGAAAAAAAATAGACTTAATGAGCAGAAGGGTCCAGCTAAAGAGATTTCCAGGTAGAATGTGGAGAGTATCAACTGGATTCTTTTACTGATTATGGAAAGTATAGCTCGAGAGAAATGAACTAAAGAAGGGATTTTTTTGGTTTTTAAGCCAAATGTTAAAAAATATAGTAGCCAGGATTTGCCGGTTGCAGACATAAACCTGTTTGTTTTTTAATTACTTGTATCTTCCAGAAGTTCTCAACATAGGAAAGGGGTTCAGAGCTTGGATCACACCCCCAGTGCTATCAAGAAAATGTCCTAGGTCACCCTAAGATGATGAACAACAGCCAAACACGGAGTCCAAGGTAGAGAAGGACTTCTGTTAACTTTTGTGTGTGCTATTCATACAATGAAAATTAATTATAAATTGATTCACAGGAAGTGCATCAAGTCCTTAAAGGAATTATAACAACTTAGACTGAAAAGGACAGATATGGTGTAAAATGAAAGAAAGTTTTTGGATACCCAAACTATTGTGTGTAGGAAGCATGCTGAGAAATTTACTTAGATGCAACATGAGCTGTTTGGAAAAGGGAAGATGATTCAGAGGTAGAACCGAGGACCCCGAGGAGGAAGCAACATTCATGCAGACAACTCTCAGACTGCAGGACTGGGCCCGCATTAAAAATCTGGCAACAGAGCCGGGCGTGGTGGCGCACGCTTGTAATCCCAGTACTTTGGGAGGCAGAGACCGGAGGATCCGGGTTCGCGGCCAGCCTCAGCTCTCGCTCTCTCTCTCCCTGTCTCTCTCTCTCTCTCTCTCTCTCTCTCTCTCT
>PVJS01040229.1:0-18537 GCA_004027185.1 Glis glis | reverse complement strand
TCTCTCTCTCTCTCTCTCTCTCTCTCTCTACCTAGTGAGGCCCTCCCCAACTTCGTGAGACCGGTTTCAAAATAAAGTATAAAAAAAAATAGGGCCGGGGGTGTAGTGCGGAGGTAGAACGCCCCTGGGTTCAATCCCTGGTACCGCAAAAAAAAAAAAGAGTAAAATAGGGCTGGGGGTGTAGCTTGGAAGTAGAATGCCCCTGAGTTCCATCCCCAGTACAAATAAATGAATAAATAGAATTCTATAGGATTTATTTAAAATTCCTGTTGTAGCCGGGCGTAGTGGCGCACGCTTGTAATCCCAGTACTTGGGAGGCTGAGACTGGAGGATCCGGGTTCGCGGCCAGCCTCAGCTACTTAGTGAGGCCTCCACAACTTAGTGAGACCCGATTTCAAAATAAAGAATAAAAAAATAGGGCTGGAGCCAGGCGTGATGGTGCACGCTTGTAATCCCAGTACTTGGGAGGCGGAGAATGGAGGATCCAGGTTCGCGGTCAGCCTCAGCTACTTAGTGAGGCCCTCTGCAACTTCGTGAGACCCGGTTTCAAAATAAAGGATAAAAAATAGGGCTGGGGGTGTAGCTCGGAGGTAGAATGCTCCTGGGTTCAATCCCCTGTGCCGAAAAAAAAAATAGGGCTGGGGTGTAGCTCAGAGGTAGAATGCCCCTGGGTTCAATACCAGTACCGCAAAATAAATAAAAATAAAAATAAAATTTTCGTTGTAATTTTCCTTAGGAATAAATTACTTTAGTTTACCAATCTCATCAAAATATTTATTTGAGCCAGGTGCAATAGCACAAACCTGTAATCCCAGTATTTAGGAGGCTGAAACAGGAGGATCACAGGTTTGAGGACAGCCTCGGCAATTTAGAAAGACCCAGTTTCAAAATAAAAATTAAAAAAGGGCTAGGGATGTAGCTTAGAGGTAGAATGCCCCTGGGTTCAATCCCCAGTAAAATTTTAAATTTTGCTTAAAATTTTTATATTCTGGGCTAGGAGTACAGCTCAGTGGTAGACCTTGTGTCTAGCATGTGCAAAGCCCTGGGTTTGATACAGGGGGGAGAGGAGTTACAATTTTAATATTCAGTAATTATATAATCAGCATTGTGCCCTTTTTAGAGAGAAATTCTAATGTTTTAGAAGAAAAACTTTTATTAAAAATTTATCTGAAATATAATATCTATTCATACTCTAGTATGGGGAGAGGCCCCAGGCCACCCAAAGGATTTCTCTAGTCCAATCAGGTCCAGAGAGCCGGACTGCGTATGTCCTGCCTCCCTGGACCGCCAGGTGGCGCGCGCGGGCAGAAAGTCCCCCAATTGCTCATCTCTATGATTCCCTCTGCGGCCTAGGCGACCCGGAAGCTATGGCTGAAGAAGGGGGTATTGCTTCCGGGTAGGAGCGAGGTGACCCAGGCCGCTGCAGGAGCCGGCGGCGGAGCAGCAGCCATGGGGGCGCACCTGGTGCGGCGCTACCTGGGCGATGCCTCAGTGGAGCCCGACCCGCTGCGGATGCCCACCTTTCCGCCCGAGTACGGCTTCCCGGAGCGCAAGGAGCGCGGTAAGGCCCAGTGCGCAGGCGCGAGGCCGGGACCCCGAACCCGGGAGTCCTGGGGCTGGCTCCGCGCTGGCCTCGGCCGGGGGAGACCGGAGGACGCGCGTGACCGTCTTTGTGGCGGCTCTCCAGTCAGAGTCACGAGCAAACGCTCGGGGTCAAAAGAGCGAGGCGACCCGAGGGGCAGCGGAGAGAAACGAGCAATGAGCCGGGCTTTGTCCTGGAGCGCTGGGGAGCCTTGGGAGGGCATAGAGGGAGGGACACGTTCATTGCACCCCTGTCCTGATACCACTGCCAGGTTTAGATATGCACACGGAAACATAAGTTTGGGGGTCAGGGCCTCAGGCCATGCATACGTTGCTTGTTTTTGCGGCACTGGGGATTGAGCCCAGGAGTGCTCAATCCCCACCACGCCCGGCTAGCATTGATTTTCCCAACGTGCAAAAACTTTGTTATTCCCATCATTTTAAAATCCCATCCTAAACCAGGTGTGGTGGAACACTCCTGTAATCCCAGTACTTGGGAGGCTGAGAAAGGAGGGTCGCAGGCTTGAGGTCGGCCCCTGCAACCTAGTGAGAACCTCAGCAATTTAGCAAGGCCCTATTTCAAAAAGGGCTGGGGGTGGGGCTTGGAGGTAGAATGCCCCTGGGTTCAATCCCCAGTACCACAATAAATAAATTCCCTCCTGGCCCCACATCCAGCTCCTGACATCAACTTCACTGAAAAAACTTCTGTCAAGTCCTAGGGACCACTGTATAGCCAAGCCCTGTGATTAGTCCTTAGATTTTTTCTCTTTTTTTTTTTTTTTTTTTTGCGGTACTGGGGATTGAACCCAGGGGCGTTCTACCTCCGAGCTACACCCCCGGCCCTATTTTTTATACTTTATTTTGAAACCAGGTCTCACGAAGTTTCGGAGGGCCTCACTAAGTAGCTGAGCCTGGCCACGAACCCGGATCCCCTGGTCTCCGCCTCCCAAGTATTGGGATTACAAGCGTGCGCCACCACGCCCGGCTTAGTCTTTAGATTTTGTTTTGTTTTGTTTTGTGGTGCTAGGGATTGAACCCAGGGGCATTCTACCTCAGAGCTACACCCCTAGCCCTTTTTTTATGTTTTGTTTTGAAACAAGGTCTCACTAGGTTGCTGAGTCTGTCCTCCAACCTTCTAGCCTCCTGTCTCAGCCTCCCAAGTACTGGGATTACAGGCATGCACCACCACACCCAGCCAATCCTTAGTTTTTAGCTAATCTTGATCACTGCTGCCTCTGGAAGCCCCTCACCTGGCCCCCAGGACTGTACCCCACTGGGGTCCCTCCACTAATTCCCCAACTCCCCTTTGGATGCCCCAGAGCTCAAGTCCTCCATTCTGTCCCTCACTCCCTGGGAAGGGGCACGGGGTCTCTGCCAGTCTCCTGGCTTCAAGTGCCTTCTGTGTGCCACGCTGGAGCTCCCAGGTTTTTATCTCGCCGGCGGGGGTGGGGAGATGGTCAACCTAAACCTAAACCTCAGACTCAGATCCCACTGCTGTTTACAGACATCGAAAACTCAGTGGGTCCCAAATAGAGCTCCCACCTCCCCCAGCCTGTCCCTCCTGCCGTCCTCCCTGGCAGCTCCATCCTTCCTGTGCTCAGCCCCAAAACCCTGGGGCATCCTGACCTGTCCTCTCTCCTCAAGGCCCGCGCAACTGTTCTGAGCCCTCTTCTCCCAGGCACCTGCCCAGTATCTCCCAAACCTCCCTCTCTCCCTTGCTGTGTCCCCTGAATCTGCACCATGGCCAGATGTTCTGCAACTCTTGTGTTCTGTTTGTTTTGTGTCTACCTCCAAGGTCAAGGTCAGGGACACTCCTCTGTCCTGTTCTTGGGTGTCTCCCACCACCACAGCAGATGCCCCCTGAGGCTGTGCTGCCACCTGGTTATAAGTTTAAGGGGAGAGGGAGAAGCCTGGGGACATTCACCTGAGCTCCAGGGGCGGGGCTGCAGCTGAGTGCCTAGGGTTCAGAGGGGCATGGGGAGGAGCCAGGTGGGCCTCATCAACACATTGGTAGCAATTGAAGCCATGCTTGGCTAAGAACCCACGGAGTGCTCTCGGGAGGCCAGTGTTTGGGGATAGGGTTGCCTAGAGATGGGAGGAAACCTGGGGAGGCTGCGTGGTGAGGGTGGGGGTGGCCCTGGACATGTCTAGGCAGGGATGAGGTAGAAGCTACAAGAGGTAGAATGTGAGACAGAATCAGGGCTGGGGAGCAGAAGAGAGAGGCCAGCCCTGGGAGAACTGCAGGTGATGTGGATGGGTGCGAGCTTAGGACCAAGAGGTCAAGATAAGACGGGCCCGCCTGGCTGGCGGGTGCCAAGCAAGGAGGCCAGCAAAGGCCTGTGCTGGGCATAGGGAGCACAGGCTGGAGTGTGCGTCCCTGCTGGTTTTGCCCCGTGTGTGGGACACTGACCAAGGGCCAGGTCAGCTAAGTCCTGTACACAGGTGCCACATCCCCATGTTTCGGTCAACGCAGAGCATGTGTGATGGTACTCAAAGTTACATCACCTGGTGACATCACAGCCGGCTTAGTTTGTGTAAGTACACATGCCATGATGGTCTCGCAGTGACAGAATCACCCAGCAATGCATTTCTTTTTTTTTTTTTTTTTTTTTTTTTTGGTACCGGGGATTGAACCCAGGGGCATTCTACCTCTGAGCTACACCCCCAGCCCAATTTTTTGCTCTTTATTTTGAAACAGGGTCTCGCTAGGTTGCAGAAGGCCTCACTAAGTAGCTGAGGCTGGCCGCGAACCCTGATCCTCTGGTCTCAGCCTCCCAAGTACTGGGATTACAGATGCACGCCACCTCGCCCACCCCCGTGCGTGGCTGTTTTCTTGGCTCAGGTGCCTTCCATGCTGGAGACTATCCATCCTGTCTGTGGGGAGGGAGCACAGGCTCTGCGAGGCCACACTCAGGCCGAGGGGAGCTGGGATGGAGGCCCCTTACCCCCACTGGGAAGTGCCGAAGGAGGTGGGCTGGGGGAAGCCACCTCTGAGCTCCAACTGTGCAGAAGGGGGCTGTTTGGAGAAGCAAGGGGCCCCAGGGTGGAGAGAGCTCCACCCTTCTCTTGTCTGTACCTCACTGTCCTGGTTGCCTTTGTTCAAACTAGAAAAGGGGGCCCCTTCAAGGCTCTCTGTCTGTGGGGGTGGGGGGCATGACCCACCACCATCTGCCAAGACTTCAGCGGGGCACCCAGGGGTGGAGGCACTGGGGATCTCTGGGGCCGGCGGGATGCCCCCTGGCGCTGAGCTCCCTGTCCCCGCAGTGATGGTGGCCACGCAGCAGGAGATGAACGACGCGCAGCTGGCGCTCCAGCAGCGGGACTACTGCGCCCACTACCTCATCCGGCTGCTCAAATGCAAGCGAGACAGCTTCCCCAACTTCCTGGCCTGCAAGCACGAGCGGCACGACTGGGACTACTGCGAGCACCTGGAGTGAGCCGTGGGGCAGGGGTGGGGGGACCTGGGACAGTGGGAGGCCAGTCCTGGCTCCTAGCCTGAGACCCTCTGCTCTGCCCCCAGCTACGTGATGCGAATGAAGGAGTTCGAACGCGAGCGGCGGCTGCTCCAGCGGAAGAAGCGGCGGGAGGAGAGGGAGGCGCGGGCGGCCAGAGGCCAGGGCTCCGGAGAGGTGGCCCCCGAGGTGGCCCTGTAGAGGTCACCTGCCACCCTATGGACCAGGCAAAGAAATAAACGCCTCCGGGCCCCTGACAGCAACACACGGAATCTGAGTCCAGCTGGGACGGGCAGATTTTATTCCAGGTGCTGAAGAGCTGTGGCCACCCCGCCGGGTGGGGGCCGGGGCCGGGAGTCCTGCTGGGCTGAGCAGGCGGGGAACTCAGAGCAGGAAGGGGATAATGGGCATGCGCAGGGGTGGGTAGTCCCGGAACTCCTTCAGGTAGCTGCGGTGCTTGCCCTTGGCCCAGATGGTCATCTGCGTGAAGCCCACCAGCGAAAAGAGGGCCACTGTGGGCACAACTGGGTGTCAGGGCGGGCCGCAGGGCCGGGTGTGCGGGGTGCCACGAGGGATCGGAGGGCTCACCTGGGAGGCACTGTGTCATGATGGCAAAGCCGATCCAGGACCCCACCTGTGGGAGGCCTGGTGGTGAGGCGGGTGGGATGGGCCCCCAGCCCTTGGCAGCCACCAACCCCCTCTTCAGAGTGGGGATGATAAGAACCCGGACCCAAAGAACAGGAGCCCCAAGAGGGGAGGGGGGCGCCTCACCTCATAGGTGTAGTTGGGGCAGGACACCAGCAGGAAGAGCCAAGTGAAGGGGTTCTTGGTGGGATACGGAATCTTCCTGGTCTTGGACCCTGGCAGGAAGGACAGGAGGGGCAAGTCAGATCCCCTGGCCCAGCCCACCCGCCCCCAGCCCCCAGAGGGCCACTCACCGGCGGGCCGCAGGTCCCGCAGTGCCATGTGGATGGAGAAGTTGCCGAGCTGGCAGATCTGTGCAGGAGGAGCAGGGTCAGCCCCAAGCCCCTTCCCACCCCCCACCCTGAGCCACCACCCTGGCCCCCCGGCCTCCTTACCACAAAGATGGCCAGCGCCAGTTTCACCTGCTGAGCTCCATAAGCTGGGGAGGCAACAGGGATGGGAGGCCCATGAGGGAGGGCGCAAGGCAGGGGGGCTCTTAGGGGTGTGCGGTGTGAGGTCACTTACTGGGGGGCGTGTAGAGAGGGTGGTTGATATAGTAGGCCATCCACGCAGCGAAGCCCCAGTAGTAGGTGCAGTTCTGAAAGGGGGCGGTACGGATGGGGTGGGGCAGAGCCCTGGGTGGGCGGGCCTTGGAGGGAGTCTCAGTGGGCAGGGTTCCGCGGGTGGGCTGGGCCGGGCAGGGTTCTCACCTTGAAGATGTTGCGCAAGGGCATGGTGCCGTGGGAGAAGCGGTGCACGAAGAGCGTCTCCAGCAGGCGCTTGACGTAGTGGAAGGAGTGGCAGATGCAGGCGAGGCTGTGGGAGAGCGGGCTCAGCTGGGCTGGCTCGCCGGCCCTCCCCCTCCGCCCTGCCCCCCACCCGGCCCCACTCACTGCACCACGGTGTGCCGGCTGGACGTGAAGTCATATTTGTGGCCATAGATGAAGGGCACACGGAAGTAGAAGAGCAGGTAGATGAAAAGGGGCCCAGCGTACTCGGTTAGGAAAACCTGGGGGCACAGAGGCAAAGTGAGCTGCCCCGGTGCGGCTGATGGGCTGATGCCGGAGGAGGCTGGGGTCGGGACTCACCGTCACCCAGCTGATCTGCGCCCCCAGGTCCCGGAAGTAGAGCGTGGCCGTGGTGCCCACGGGTAGCTTCTGCAGCACATCCTCCTCCTTCAGGGACTTGCCCTCTGTGGAGAGGCGGCCAGGGCTCAGGGGCTGCCCGGCCTCTCCCATTGCCACCCTTGAGCCCAGGGGTGGCCCGCGTGAGGGGGGCAGCTGCACTCACTCGGGTCCAGGCGCAGAGACTGGCGGGCAGGGTACCACTGGGGGTCTGCGGAAAGAATAGAGTGTGATGGCCTAGCAGGGCCACCTGCCGCTGCCCGCCCCCCGTGCCAGCTTCTCAGGGACCCCCACAGCTCCTCCCACCCGGCAAGGCCGCTGAGGCCTGCGTGTTTCCAGGATACGGTCAGAAAGAGCGCGGAGCAGAAGCAGGATTTTGTCCTTCCGAAAGCCCAGCAAGGGCGTTCCTGCTGACGGCCACGTGGGGGCGCCCGCTGCAGCCACGCCGGGAGAAGCCTGGGCCATACAGGCGCTTCTCTACAGGCCTTTGGGAGAAGCGGCAGGGTAGGGTCCCCAGAGTGGTCGCAGGGAGCAGTGCGCGGCGCCTTGGACTCACGGGTCTTAGTGAAGAGGTTCTTGATCTCAGCAATGGTGGCCTGGGGCTCTACCTGGGAGAAGCCCAGCACAAAGACATCAGCCTGGGGAGCCCAGACCCAGAATGGGGGTGGGGGAGGGCCTGGACCGCAGCTGTGGGTAGGGAGCAGGGTTGGGGTCCAGGCCCCCACCTGCATGGTCAGGAGGTGTGTGGCAGCTGGGGGCTACAGTGTGACCAGGATGGCCCCCAGCCCAGCCAGGAGACCAGCAAAACCAACAAGCTGGGCCTGCTTCTCAGCCCCTCCTTTCCACCCCCACCCAGAGTACAGGCTGGGTGCAAGCCCTCCTGGGGCTGGTGGCAGCAGGGCAGGTCTGAGCCCACCTCCTTCCCTGAACAGGGACTACTGAGGCTGCCTTGCTTCCTCCAGATGAGGCCACAGCTGCCCCTCTGTGCCACGTGGGGCCAGTACTCCTGTGCCCTCTGAAGAGCAGGCGGGGGGCACAAGGGGCTGGCCAGTTCCTGGGCTGAAAGGAGCAGGGTCCTGGGCCCCGTGCCACCCGTGCTCCGACGTACCTTGTCCAGAAAACACAGCTTCTCCCTTGTCTTTGCATCCAGAATCTCCACCTCAAAAAAGAGAACAGCCTTTTTAGGTTTCTTGGCTGCCTTGGGGGGTGCAGGCCGGGGGAAGCCATTGAGGCCGGGGCTAAGGCCCTGGCTGGCCTCCCGGGCCACCAAGCTCAAGCTGATGTCCATGCTGCCCGCCGGCACCAACCCTGGGCTCCACTCTGCCCACCCAGGCTGCCGCCCAGCCGCCAGCCAACGGTCCCCACCACCGACCTCCCACGAGGGGCAGCTCTGGGCCAGGCGGGCGCGATCAAATTCTGCAGTGGTGCTGGAAGGGAGCCTGCGCCTGCCCTGGCACTGCTGGCTTCTGTGCCAGATGTAACCCGAGTGGCACCAGAGCCCAGCTAAATATAAAACTGCCTCAGACCAAGTCCCCCTCTGGGGAGGGCCTGGGGACAGCCCCTTGGAGAGCCAGGCTGCCCTGAAAGAGGCTTTTGAGTGGACACAGCCCCCCAGTAGCAATGGGGCAGTGGAGTCCCCAGAGGTATGTAGGCCAGCACCTCCCAGCCCCTTCCCCTGCTAGAGAAGGGCAGGGGCTTCAGGCCAGTGGCCAGAGGAGGGGAGAGGCCTGCCCAGCCGGCCCCGCACCCAGCCCAGGCCTCGGCCATTCACCCAGCTTGGAGAAACCCCAGCTATTTTGAGAATCCGCGAAACAGATCATCCATTTCCCCTTCTGAGCTGTAAAAGACACTCGGGATTATTTTCCTTGTGCATTTGTGTTCCCAGGGAGGTGACAGATTCCACAGTTATTGGTGCAGAGAGCCTAAGTGGAAAAGATCCGAGTGGGCAATTTCAGGCACATGCCCCTGCCTGGCCTGATGAAGCCAGGGCCTCCCTCTCCACCATCCCTCACCAGGCCACCAGCGGGGCAGTTTTCCCACCATATCAGCCCAGCATCGCACCCTCATCCAGGTCCTGAGCCCCCAAATCCCAGATCACACAGCCTGGCTTGCACCTCCTGGCCCCAGGCTGCAGGGAGAAGCCTGGCCCTGCTCTCTTGGGTGCCCCGGGGCGGTGCAAGACAGGGATGGTGCAGGGAACGGTGTGTCCCAGCAGGCCAGAAAAGGCTGAACCCTCTCTACATGCTCAAGCTGGTCAGGATCTGCTGCACCCCAACACACACACAGAGCTGGGGTGGGCTGCCAGTCCTTGCCTGATGGAGGAAAAGGAGCTGAACACACTGCTCTGTAATCTGAGGTCTCAGAAGGCCGCACCAGGGCCCTGAGAGCACGCTGAGGAGCTGGGCCCCCTCCCGCACACTGCTAACAGCAGTGGCAGACAGGGTAGGTAAGCAGCCCAGATCCACCAGCCCTGCCCTGCAGTCCGGGTGACCCCAGGCAGGGCGCACCTCTCTGTGCCTCGGCTGGGGGCAGGTAGGAAGGTATCTGTGTCCCGGGGCTGTTAGGTCTCCTGAAAGGATGCACATGAAGTGCCAGCATGGTGTCCCAAGATAGGAAGTACCCCCAACTGTGGGCCATGAAGACAGAGAGAGAGGAGGCCCAAGGGAAGCCACAGGATGATGGAGGACCGCCTGGGCCGGGCTCCCTGCTGGCCAGCAGGTCGAAGCAGTGCCTGGGCCCATCTGTGACAAGCCTGCACCGCCTCTTGGATCTGGGGGAAGAGAGAACAGCTCAGGAAGTCCACACTAGACACCTGCTGTCAACGCTGGGCCCTGCCCTGCCCTGTGGTCTTGAGGGGCAGGCTCCTGGACCCCCACAGGGACAAGGCCAGGCAGAGAAATGGCACATGGTGGGACCGGGAAAGAGCAGCTGGTCACTTGACCTGGAGCACGGGGCTCCACCCTAGGGGTGGGGGAACAGGAAGGAGAGGGAGGGCTGGAATGGCAGGCCCGGTGGAACAAGGCCTGCCCCTTGGCCGCAGGTGTATTAATAGTTCCCGGGCCCCAGCGGGCAGTGTCCACATGCCTTCAGGCCCCTGTGGCCCACAGGAAGGCGGCACAGCGTCCACCGGGGCAGGAGGCCTCCGAGTTCCTGCTGAACCACTCAACAGCTTAAAATACAACCAGCCCCTCTCCCCGCCCGGCCAGCTGCTGGGGCAGGGCCGAAACCCTACCCTCTCCCCCAGCCTGGGCACCAGACCAGGGCCCGGGAGGGAGAGAGCAGCCGTCAGGGCCCGACTGGCTGCTGGGAAAAGGAAGCCAGGTGGCAGGAGGGGCAGCCGGAGAGGGACCATGCTCACCGCAGCAGCAGCAGCAGCGCCCAAGCCAGTGCTCAGCCCGGGAAGAGGAGCCGCCATCACCCCACGGAGGTGAGCCAGGGCCAGGGGCCACCACCACAGGATCTGTCCTCAGGGGGCGTCTGTCCCTTCCCCATGTCCTGTTCCAGATGCCCAGACCCAACGGCCATCTTCTCCCAATGGGTACACAGGAGCTCTCCTCCTGTCCCTTAATCATTCAGAATAAGAAGTAAAATGCTATGCTAAGCGGGAGGGGGGATTGGCTGGGCAAAGGAAGCCAGCTGCAGAGAGTCTCATATTTGTATGAAATGTCCTGAGTAGACAGCAGATGTGGCCGTGGCTGGAAGGGTAGGGGTGGCAGCTAGTGGATGCTAGCTGGTCTCCTTTTGGGGTGATGAAAGTTGTGGAACTAGGCGGAGGTGGTGGTCGCACAACACAGAATGTACTAAGCCTAGCGTGGTGGCGCGCACCTGTAATCCCAGTACTTGAGAGGCCAAGATAGGAGGATTAAAGGTTTGAGAACAGCTTCAGCAGCGCAGCGAGACTCTCAGCAACCTATTGAGACCCTGTTGCCAAACAAAAAATAAAAAAAGGGCTGGGGGTGTAGCTCAGAGGTAGAATGTCCCAAGGTTCAATCCCCAGTAACAAAAAAGAGAGAATATACTAAATGCCACTGAGCTGTGCACTTTTTCTTTTGAGCCCAGGTCTCATTACGTTGCCTGGGCTGGCCAACAACTCGTGGGCACAAGCGATCCTCCTGCTCAGCCTCCCAAGGGACTGGGATCACAGGTGTGCGCCACTGCCATGCCCAGCTTGAACTGTGTGCTTTTTTTTTTTTTTTTGTGGTACCGGGGATTGAACCCAGGGGCGTTTTACCTCTGAGCTACACCCCCGGCCCTATTTTTTATACTTTATTTTGAAACCGGGTCTCACGAAGTGGCGGAGGGCTTCATTAAGTAGCTGAGGCTGGCTGCGAACCCGGATCCTCCGGTCTCCGCCTCCCAAGTACTGGGATTACAAGCGTGCGCCACCACGCCCGGCTTGAACTGTGTGCTTTTAAACAGTTTATGTTCTGTCACCTCAACAAAGAACTTTTTGTCTTCCTTTTTGTGCTGAGAATGGAACCCAGGGCCTCACATGCTAATAAGCATGTGCTTGCCAGGTGCAGCGGTGCACACCTGTAATCCCAGTACTTGGGAGGCTGAGACTGGAGGACTAAGAGGATCCCAGTACTTTGAGGCCAGCCTCAGCACCGTAGCGAGACTCTCAGCAACCTAGTGAGACCCTGTTTCAACACACAAAGAAAGGTCTGGGGTGTAGCTCGGAGGTAGAATTCCCCTGGGTTCAATCCCCAGTAGCACAATAAAATAAAACACCATGCACTCTACATCACTGAGCTCCATGCCAGTCCAGCCTCAACAAATCATGTCTCAAGGGAGAACAAACATGCCATAGCTACCCATCAAATAAGAAAGGCCCCAGGGCAGGGAAGCAAGGGAGGCCCCCACCCCACTAGCCACCGTGGATGCTGAGGGTCTAATATGGGGGGTCTCACCGTGAGTCCCAGCCCTCTGTCCCCTCTGCACCCCTCCCTGCCCTCTGTCCCCTCTGCACCCCTCCCTGCCCCCTGCCTCCCACCCCTTGCTGTTTGCCACACACACAAGCTGGCCCAGGCCTGAAGCCAGCCTGGGGTTAGAGGGCACAGGCACTGCTGAGCAGAGCCCCAGGCCAGAAGTCCTAAGTACCAGGAGACGCCCCACCTGGGGATGAGGGGAGGAGAAATCCAGTAGAGGGACAGATGGGTAAGGAAGGCCTGTGAGGGGGTCAGGAGAGCCCCTGCTGGCACTGGTGGCAGGCAGGGGTGTGGCCCCATGGCTGCAGGCACAATGGACAAGCAGAGGACAAGGACGAGGGCAGGAACCTGGCACGGGTGGGAGAGTGGCGCTGTGCTGACAGTTCCACTAGCCTGGGAAGAATTCTCCCTGGAGGCCCGAGATTCCAGGGCCCAGCCAACAGCGACTCCCTGCGGAGCACAAGGTCAGTGCTGCAGGCAGGAGGGGCGGGCGCAGGTCTCCCCTCCCCTGGTAAGAGATGCCACCAAGGCAGGAGCAGTAGGGAGAGGGGCTCCTGTCTCCTAAAGGCTTGTGGTAAACCAGTGCCATGCCCCGAGATGCCAGGGAGGCAGAGTCAGGACTGTCCCCGCCTGGCACACCAGGACACCAGAGCAGAAAAACAGGGTGATGGGGCCAGAGCCTCTGCACAGGCTATCCCTCCACCAGAGTGGTGGGGCAATCCTACCTGGGCTGCTTCCCAGCACCCCAACTGAGTCGGCATGGGTAATGCTCAGTAAGCCCCTGGGGAGCTTCTGTCAGAACCCCCAGTGACCCCCCAAGGCTCAGCGCTCTGGCTACCAAGCCTTTCTCCCTGGCTCTGAGACATCTCTCACTGAGGGAAAAGGTGAGCTGTCCAGGGATGCTGGGGTCTCCCTCACTGGTAACCCCAACATGCTGATGGGCTCTGCAGGGCCTGGGTCCTCAGAAGCAGCACCACATGAGGTCCCCTCATGTGCAGATGAGGGCAGGAGGGCCTGCGCTGGGCTGGCATCCTCAGCTGCACCCACGCTCACCAGGCTTCGAGGCCTACTTCCTTTGCTGTGTGGCCCTGGACAGGTTACCCGCTCTGAACCCCCACTTCCTCATCTGCAAAGTGGGCTGTTCCCACCTGCCATCTCGTTGGGTTATTGTAAGAATTTTATAATAATTACTAAATATAGTACATAAACATTTCCAATCTAGAATAAATCTACACACCCACTCCTGGAATCCCAGTTACTAGGAAGGCTGAGGCTGAAAGACAACCCTCAGCAACTTAGGGAGACCCTGTCTCAAAATAAAAAGGGCCGGGCATGGTGGCACATGCTTGTAATCCCAGTACTTGGGAGGTGGAGACCAGAGGATCCGGGTTTGCAGCCAGCCTCAGCTACTTAGTGAGGCCCTTCACAACTTCATGAGACCCGGTTTCAAAATAAAATATTTAAAAAAATAGGGCCGGGGGTATAGCTCGGAGGTAAAACACCCCTGGGTTCAATCCCCGGTACCGCAAAAATAAATAAATAAAAAGGGCTGGGGATGTACCTCAGTGGTGGATCGCCCCTGGGTTTAATCCCCAGCACCAAATATTACTGGACTAATTCTAGCAAAAGTGGCTGATGCACAAGGTGGCCCAAACCCTGGTCAAGCCCCTTCTCCTGCCACAGTCCTGACCAATGCCATGAAGGGGCCCAAGGTCAGAGGGCAGCTGAGCTGACACCCTACCCTGAAGCAGCAAGAGTCTGAACCTGGCAAGACACCTGCACACATGCAGGTGGGCGCTGCAGCGCTCTCCACCGCCACCCTGTGGCTGCAGCTGGAAGGGCGGCCACTGCAGCTGGGCAGGTGCGACCCAAAGCCAGTGAGCAAGAACACAGCTCAGCACAGGACAGCACCCTAACCCTCTGCAGCTCACCAGCACAAAGACCTGGGGAGCCGTTGCCCTGAATCTTTCCATTCATTTGGGCCTCCCTCCCTCAACATCTCAGGCACCCTTCCGGGTCCTAGGACACAGCGTGAACAAAACTGAGGCCGCGCCCTGCCACCCTGGGTCCTGCATTTGGAGTCAGCATGTCAGGGGCAGAGGCAGACAACAGTGGCATGCTTCCCACCAAGAGTCACAGAGCAAAGCAAGGCGGGGAGTGGCCAAACGGGATGGCCGTTTTAAACAAGTCAGGGAAGCCCTCCCTGGGAAAGGGGTGTCTGTGCAAAGGCCAGTGGGAAGTAAGAGAACATTCTAGGCAGAGGGAACAAGAGTGCAAAGGCCCTGGGGCTGGGCCATGCCCAGCATATTTGGAGAGCAGGAATTCAACCAGTGTGACCAGAGCAGGGTGAGCAAGGGAGAGAACGGAGGAGGTGAGGCAGGGGTGACCGCCCAACTGTGCAGGACCTGTGGGCCACCAGGAGAACCCACAGGAGGACCGTGCCTTTTCTTCCTGGTGAGGTGGGTATTGTGGGGAGTCCTGAGCAGGAGAGACACAGCTTGACTCAGGTGTTCAGAGGCCCCTGCTATAGGAGTGGGCTGTGGGGGTGAGGTTGCACACGGAGACCAGGTGGGGGGGTGGGGGTGAAAAGTGGTGGAATTCTGGACAGACTGTGGTGGGGTACCCCATGAACAGCTGGATGTGGGGATGGAGGTGCACACAGTGTGCTGTTTGATCTAGGCCCCAGGGGGCAGCAGGCCCCAGGATGCCCCAGGCTGCCAAGCCGAGTTTGCAATACCTGAAATGGCAGGCACCCAGGCCAGCCCCCACCCTGCACCCAGAGGCCTCTGGAGCTGCAGGTTGCCATCTTTACAAACACAGCTGGGCCTGGTGCTCCCAGGCCCCTCCCTCTGTAAACAAGAATCGCCCCTCGGTGGCTGTCACAAGGCTGGGCTAGGGATCTCTACACACTCTGCCCAGACAGAGTGGCAGGCGGAGGTCAGGGAGAGGGGGTGAGCTCACATTCTGGGCCAGAGGCTTGTGTGCCTGGGACTTCTGTGTGTCCCAAGATGTGACCTGCCCAATGGCTGTGGGGCAGTGGCCCACAGCTACTGCCCAGCCCAGGGTACAACAGCTCCCGGTGCCTCTTGTTCATGCCCACGGCAGCCCGAGAGCAGGAACCATGAGCTCCATTCCACAGGTGGGGAAGCCTGTGGAGGGCTGAGAGGTGCAACCAGGTTGCCTGGAGGCACCTGCATCACCCAGATATCCTCATGTGCAAGCTCAAGGCCAGGCCAGCCCACCACACGCAGGTCTCTGGGCCCCCGCGAGGCCAGCGCTCAGTGCAGAACACCAGCCTTCAGGCACACAGCTCTGCAGGCTCTCAGACCCCACAGGGACAAAGGGGTCCTTCCCCAGGCAACCCGGCACAGGCCGCACCGGCCAGCGCCTACCTTGGGCCTGAGGCGGGAGCTCCTAGGTTGGACCTGCGAGGCCGGGCTGGGGCAAGCCCTGTGCAGTGCCCCAGCAGACCAGGCAAAGATGCAAATGGCCGGTGCACTGCAGCCAGCCACTCAAGGACATGAAGGCTGGAACACCCACGGCTGAACTCTCCTCGGGGACAGTGTCCCGCTTAGAGGATGGAGGCCCAGCCGGCCACATCTGCCTGAGCAGCACGGCACAGGCCGCACCAGCCAGGCTGCTCACCCGAGGTACAAATGCAGAGACTTGTGTGCGCTCCCCTGGACTCCCAGCTCCCTTCCCCTTTTACTTTCCAGAAATATCCAGTCACACCACCAAAGCCAGGATGGCTGAGAAGCCAGCACAGGCCACACTTGCTTGGTCAGAAATACCTCCTCCCTAGTGGCCTCGGCTTATGACCTCGTTTCCCCATGGTGCCCGGGAGCAGTTGTGCCAGCCTCCCCATGGTGGGAAGACCATTGTGGGAGAGGAGATTGGTGACGCTGAGCACTCGCCCCCTGGCCCTTGAGCAGGCAGCTCCCATCCCCAGCAGGATGCGATAGGCTAGCGAGCTAGGGCCAGGAGAGGCACCTGCAACCAGGTAGCCTTGGAGGACATTCACCAAATGCTCCCAGGCTGGTCACTGCAACCACAGAGACAGAGAGGAGGGAGACAACACACAAACACAGTAGGGACCCAGAGGCCAGCCCACATCCCCAGCACCAGCTCGTCATGGGACCCACAGCCCTGCACCTGGCTGCGGGGCTCACAAGCTGCAGGCAGTTGCTAGCCCACACAGAGCAGCAGAACCAGAACTGTTTCACGCAGATGTACTGCTGCCAGAGGTGGTATACAGACACTTGCCTGGGCCCAGGACTGTGCCGAGACCTTAACCTGTGCAGCCCACCAGGGCCTCGCTCAGGCTCTGTTGCTAAGGACTGTGGTCCTGTTGGGCAGCTCAGAAAACCGGGGCCTGAGCCAGGCGTGATGGTGTACACCTATAGTCCCAGTATTTGGGAGGCTGAGACAGGAGTATTGCAAGTTCAAGGACAGCCTTGACAATTTAGCAAAACTCTTAACAACCTAGCGAGACCTTGTTTCAAAAATAAAACAAAAAAAAGGGCTGGGGGTGTAGCTCAGAGGTAGAATGCCCCTGGATTCAAGTCCCAGTACAGAAAGAAAGAATGAAAAAACAGAAACACGCCGGGCATGGTGGCGCACACTTGTAATCCCAGTACTTGGGAGGCAGAGACCAGAGGATTCGGGTTCATCCGGGTTCATGGCCAGCCTCTGCTACTTAGTGAGGCCCTCCGCAACTTCGCGAGAGAGGATTCGGGTTCATCCGGGTTCATGGCCAGCCTCAGCTACTTAGTGAGGCCCTCCGCAACTTCGCGAGACCCGGTTTCAAAATACAGTATAAAAAAAATAGGGCCGGGGGTGTAGCTCAGAGGTAAAACGCCCCTGGGTTCAATCCCCAATACCGCAAAAAAAAACAAACAAACAAACTGGGGCCTGGGAAGGAGGCCCTTGCGCAAAGCAAGTAGCTAAGAAGAGCCAGGACAGCCCCAGCCTGCGTGGGCACAGAGCGCCTGTGCCACACGGTGCGGCTCTGCTTCCCTCTGCCCAGCAGGGCTGGACATTAGCCGAGGGAGGGAAAAAGAACCCTGATGCCAGGCTCAGAGGCATGCGCCTGTGGTCCTAGCTACTCAGGAGACTGAGACAGGAGAATCGCTTGAGCCCAGGAGTTCAAGGCCAGCCTGTATAACACAGCGAAACTCCGTTTCAAATAATAACCCTGGGGCTAGTGGTGTCGCTCAACACGCACAAGGCCCTGGGTTCCATCCCCAGCACTGCAAACAAACAAACAAACACAACACCCTGGATCTCTCCAGAAGCATCCTGATCCCTACTCTCACTCTGACTCAGCATACCTGTCTTGGGAAGGACAGGCTCCGCTTTCAAACACATGCAGAACACATCACCTGCAGGGGGCATGAGGACGCTGCTGGGGAGAGGGACTGAGCCTGGCACCAGGACCCTGTGCCCGCACCAGGGACAGAGGTCGGCCGCATCCTGATACCACGCGAACAAGGACACAAGCAGGGTGGAGCAAAGCTTCCTGCCTATTTTCTTGTCACGGGCTAAGGACGCAGACAGGCCTGGACAAGCAGGGGAGTGTCCCCAACACGGGAAGCAGAGCTGCAGGGGGCGGTGTGGAGCCAACCTTGTCAGAGCCTCAGCTTCTGCATCGGGTAAATGGGACCCATTCCTAGGAGGTCCCAGCACTCTGGGCTGCTAGGGGATTACAGCTGTCTGCTGTGGTGCAACCCAGGGCTCTGAAGGCTGCCTGTCAGACTCACCCCAAGAGCCCTGACCTCAACCCCATGTCAGAAACTGACAGCAGGGCCCGGCACACACAGCTCCCAAAGTTCCCAGGAATCCCAGGCACGGTGGTGCATGCTTGTAATCCCAGTACTTTGGAGGCTGAGACGGGAGGATCACAGGTTCACAGCCAGCCTCAGCAACTTAGTAAGGCCATCTGCAACTTAGTGAGACCCTGTTTTAAATAAAGGAATAAAATAGGGTTGGGAGTGTAGCTCAGAGGTAGAATGCCACTGGGTTCCATCCCTAGTACCACAAAAAAGAAAATTTCCGAGGAGGCTGGGAGTGGGCGTTGCTCAGTGGTACAGCATGCTTAAGGACTTGGGTATAATCCCTAGCACCCCAAAAAAAAGCTTCAGGGACCGCTCACAGCAACCACCCTACCTTCCTCCAACAGACCCCTGATGATGCCCAAAGCTCTAAGACACCATACAGCCTTCCAGTGGGGCCTTAGCCGACCCCTGCCCTCCCTCATGGAGGGAGGAGCCAGGCCACCAGCATGCTCTCAGCCACACTGGCTCACACGGGTGCTGGTAGATTAGTGCTGTGAGCCCATTTGACAGACAAGAGGCCAAGGTTCAGGAAACACGCATCACCAGCCCAAGGACATGCAGGCGACGTGCTCCAGGGAATGGGACCCCATCTGATACTCTGGTCTGCAAACCCTCTTTTTTTTTTTTTTACGGTACTGGGGATTGAATCCAGGAGCATTCTACCTCTGAGCTACACCCCCAGTCCTATTTTTTATTCTTTTTTTTTTTTTTTTGCTGGCCCCTAACCCAGATCCTCCAGTCTCCGCCTCCCAAAGTACTGGGATTACAAGTGTGCGCCACCACGCCCAGCTTATTCTTTATTTTGAAACATGGTCTTACTAAGTTGCAGAGAGCCTCACTAAGTAGCTGAGGATGGCCACAAACCAGCGATCCTCCTGTCTCAGCCTCCCAAGTACTGGGATTACAAGTGTGCACCACCACACTCGGCTGAGAC
>PVJS01040228.1:0-18537 GCA_004027185.1 Glis glis | reverse complement strand
CAGTACTTGGGAGGCTGAGACAGGAGGATCGTAGGTTCGTGGCCAGTCTCAGCTGCTTAGTGAGACCCTCTGCAACTTAGTGAAGCCCTGTTTCAAAATAAAGAATAAAAAAAGGGCTGGGGGTGTAACTTGGAGGTAGCATGCCCCTGGGTTCAATCCCCAGTTCTGCAAAAAAAAAAAAAAAAAAAAAAAAAAAAAAAAGAAAGAAAGAAAGAAACACACTCAGGACCATCACTGATAAGCTAAAGGATAACTAAACAAAATCCCCCTTTCAAAAATCATACAAGAGATACAAGTTATTATAGATTAACTGGAAACCCAGATAAACAAAAAAATGAAAAGCACCCCCGGTCTCCCCACCTACAAACAACCACCGTCAGCATCTTGTACTTCAGACTTGGTGTATTCATATGCAAATATATAAATGTATGTTTCATGAACGAGGTATCATGTGATATACATTGTGTTGCAACAAACTTCCCATCGCCCCTGCAATTTATCAGTCTATTGTGAACATTTCCAGTCACTATACATCTGCAGCAGCTTAACGGCTACATAGCATGGCATCATTCTTTAATTGCTGGAAATTTAAGTTGCAGTCGTATCAGATATCCATGGGCATACTTAGGCTTTATAATGAGCAAACTGGAAATGTCAGTGGCATATGAGAATAAACATTCATTTAGTTCACAAGTTTGTAGTTTCTGGGCTGGGCTGACTCCTGCCTCCGCAACTCAGCTGCTGGTCTTCTGAGAGAATCCCTCCTTTTGACTGTGCTTGCTCACATGCCTGGGGCTGGCTGCCTGCTAGTCCTCTAAGATGGCCACGCCTGGGACAACTGGAGTGGTCAGCTGTTCGGATGAGTTATCCACCAGGAAGCTAGTCTGGCCTGCTCTCATGGCTGTTCGGAGGAGCAAGGGCTAAGCAGAAATGTGCAAGCACTTTTGCAGGCTTCTGCTTTGGCACACATTTGCTCACTTCCTGTTGGCCAAAGCAAGCCGAGAGCACAGAGTGGAACTGTGGGCAAAGCGTGTAGTACTGGGAGGGGCTGAGATCTGGGGAGCTTTTTTTTCTCAGTAAATTCTTGTACAAATATCTTTGATTGTTATCTGATTATTCTGTGCTATAAATTCCTAAGCAGAAAATTGCTAGCTCAAAGATATATATATATGGAGAGAGAAAGAGAGAGAGAGAGAGAGAGAGAGAGAGAGAGATCCTTACCCTTATCTTTATCTGGAGATTCTGAAGATAAACTGCCAAATTGCTGTCAAAAAAAGAAAGGTATACCAATTTACATTCTCATTAGCAATAAACAAGAGAGCTGATTTCTCTATATTCATGATGTACAGCCACCTTGTGGACTGGGCGTTTGAGCTTGAGTTGCCTGATGAGCCTCAAAGCTTTATAGACATAAACTAGGAAAATCAGGCTCTCTTGGAAGTCCCAAGAAAGCCTTTAAGAAGGATTGGAAAGACTCCAGGGAAATGTTAAGAGACAGAGGGTGACTCTCTATATATCTTGGTTTGCATGAAAACATCTTGGTTTACCCTGTTGTCATGATTTAATTAAAAGTGCCTCCTTTCACTCTTAAGTTTCCCATTTTGACTATAGTTTTAAAGGTCGCCCTAAGTTAGGTCACCCTAACTTTAATCCCAAACTCCTTCATTCATGCAAGCCATGGCTTTAGGGGTTTTGTTTTTCTTTTCTTTTCCTTTCCTTCCCCTCCCTCCCTCCCTCTTTCCCTTCCTCCTCCTCCTCTTCCTCTTCCTCCTCCTTCTCTTCTTCCTCCTCAATAAACCTCCTGTATTCCCCATTTGTGCTTCTGTTTGAATGGTTTCCAAGCAGATAAGCAGGGACTGAGGTTGTGAGAAATAACTTCAAAATCTTCTACCCAGTAACATATATGGTGCCCAATGCATAGTGGTTAGTGCAGAATATTTTAAAAATCTGCCACACGGTAACACCAGTGTAAAGTGACCTCCATTCAGGAACCAATGTCTTGGGTGAACTCTACACTGGCTTGGGGTGGCCTGGATCCCACCCTCTTCCAGGGATGTTCCTAGAGGGTGACAGGTGACAGATCATAGTCTGGATAGAAGGTGGTAGTGGAGGTGGGGAGGAGTGGACAGAAATATTTTGAAAATAATAGTTTGGTGATAGAATGAAAAGACCCCAAAAAGGAGGGAGAGATGTTAAGGATGAACCTCAAGTTTCTGCAACCGGAAGAAATGAGGGCGCCATTAGGTGATATGAAGAATTCTGGAAGAGGCCTTAGTTAGGGCAGAAGTTGATTCTGAGTTTGGTCAGACCTGTTAGGTCTGATGTTCCCTGGGGATGTTCGAGGAGAGGTTTTGAGAAAGGAGGGTCTGGTGCTCGGAGGATGGTTGGAGCCAGAGTTATAATATTTTAGTTATGTGGATTTTAGGAAGTAATTTGACATTATGGGCCTCGAGAGAAGTAGTGTAGGAGAGAAAAGATGTAGGACCAGGCCTGGAGCACTTGGCAGAGGAGGGTGAAGCCTGCAAAGGCCACTGAGGTGTTGCCAGAGAGGTAGACAGGGAACAGGAAAGTGGTGCTATGACAGCAAGGGACAGGGTTTTGAGAAGCAGGTGGTTCACGGGGGACTGGCAATTGTTGGCAAGTCCAAGACGTGTGATAGCTAGTCTCCAAAAATAGCCCCGATGAACTTGGCTCCTGAAGCTCACGTCTTTGTGTGGTGCCCTCCCACGCTGAATGGGCACTGGCCCTGTTCAACCAACAGACTGAAGCAGAAGGGACACGATGTGACTTTGGAAGTCATTTGAATCCTTGCAGGGTCCACCTTGGTCTCTTAAAATACTTGCTCTGAGGGATGTCAGCCACCATGCAGGAAGGTCCTGTACCCACAGACGACCATGCTGTGAAGAGGCCCTAACTAACCATGCGAAGATGCCACAGGGAAGGAGAGAGATGGAGAGACACTCGGCCCATCTTCAGTTATCACAGAGATTCCATCCTGGGTACCAGCCATGCGAGGAATGAAGCCATCCTGGATGTCAGGCCTTCAGATGACTTCAGAGACCCCAGAGACCCCGAGTGAGGACGGCTGAGCTGACCCCAGTCAATCCACAGAGCTAGGGAAGAGTTTTTAAAATTCTTGCTTTAAGCTACTGAGTGTTATAATTGGCACAAGATGGGACTTGAAAAGACATGCCTGTTTGATGTGGAGGTCCGGGGGTCACTGCTGCTTCTGGGAGTGACAGGGACCCAAGTCAGATGTGGTTGAAGAGCTGGTGGAGGCTCAAGTAATTAAGAAAGTAAGATAGCCACTTTCTGAAGAAGTTGGGCTGTGGATGGAGAAGAGAAAGGCTAGCAGTTGGAAGTGGTCCCCATCATTCTGAAAGTGGTCTCTGACATTCAGGCACGTTTGAAAGTATTGCCCATGAAGTACACTTGGTTAGAAAAGACTGAACCTGAATCAAGTCAAATTTCTGATGTAATTACCAGTTTATCAGAAATATGGGGGATTGAAATGCAAGTTATCAGTATTTTAAGGATGTGATCGGCCAAATCAAGAATTTGAGACACTCTGTGGAGCCGGGCGTGGTGGCGCACGCTTGTAATCCCAGTACTTTGGGAGGCAGAGACCGGAGGATCCAGGTTCGTGGCCAGACTCAGCTCGCGCATGTACGGGCGCGCGCTCTCTCTCTCTATCTCTCCCTGTCTCTCTCTCTCTCTCTCTACTTAGAGAGGCCCTCTGCAACTTCGTGAGACCCGGTTTCAAAATAAAGTATAAAAAAATAGGGCCGGGGGCGTAGCGCGGAGGTAGAACGCCCCTGCGTTCAATCCCCGGTACCGCAAAAAAAAAAAAAAAAAAAAAAGAAAGAGACACTCTGTGTATGGCTCTAGAAATCAATGGCATTTAGAAAAAGTAAAGGCAAGGTGCCTGTAGAGGATAAAAATGATGGAAAGATGCAAAGCAATGAGATGCAGTGTGATGATCATGCCTGGATCACAATTTGAACAACTCGACAATTAAAAGACACACAGAGGCAATTGAGAAAACAGAATATGGAAAGCGTATAGGTGATATTAAAGAAGCCCTGTTAATATTTAGCTGTAATAATGGAATGGGATCTATGTTTTTAAAAATATTCATACCTGTGATGATTTGATATATGGAATTTTCTTTAAAATATATATACATGTATTATATACTTATATCTTTCTTTAATACATATACATATGTATTATATATTGGTAAAATAATAATAATTATTGAGTCCAGTGGTAAGTGGAAGTTCATTATACTTTTTTTTGGCATTACTTGGGATTATTGAACCCAGGCAGGGCCTCACACATGCTAGGCAAACACTGTGCCACTGAGCTACATCTCCAACCCTTTTTTAAAAATTTTATTTTTATACAGGATCTCCCTAGGTTTCCTAGGCTGGCCTCCAACTTGTGCTTCTCCTGCCTCCCGAGCAGCTGGAATTACGGATGTGTGCCACTGCCCCCAACTTTCTATTTTCACATACATTTGAAAATTTCTATAATACAAGTTTTGGAAGCTACATTAAAACACATTCTTCATTTTATTGAGGACTTACAGACAAATTAGGTGAACATTCAATTGTGGTAATTATAGAGTATGCCCTCATTAATGTAATAATTCTTCTGGGCTGGTGGAGAAAATTTCCATATGAATTTGCTATGCTAGTGATTTCTCTACAAAGGAAGGAAGAGCCGAAGGGAAGGACTCAGTTGAGAGGAAGTAACTGGACACACAAGGGGAAGGAGGCCTTTTGATAGTCTACGGTTCTGAGAAGTAGGGTGGGGTGGGATCCAGAGTCCAGGCTAAGGATGAGGCCAGGGTAAACAGGTGTGCGTGTGTGTTGGCATCTAATGGAGGAGGGAATTCTCATTTGGCAGCCTCTAAATCCACAGAGAATTAAGAGTGAGGACAAGTATAGAAAGTGGGGGCACTGGTCAACAGGAAATTGTATTTTGAAGAGATCTTGAGGTAGGATAGAAGAAGAAAATGAAATAGATAAAAAGGAGACATCAAGAAAGGAGAAGGAAATAAAATTTTAATTCAGAAACTCCACATACTTTTCCAGGTCTGTCACTCCCTAAGTCAGTCTCTCTCCCAGGGCTATTACTCCCAATTTCCTGGGAAATCTATAGATCTTAAAGTCAGTCAAAAACTCACTCACCAATGATAATTACCTAGTTTGCTGTTAATTAACTGCCCCAATAAATAGTTTAAGCAAGAGAGATACAATATGTTGAAGAACCTGTTAATAGGTGGCTTTCCAGCGTTATCTATTGCTCAGAAAATAGAGACCAGGTCAAGGACCTGGGAAATGACCAGACCTCCATAACCCTCTTAAGAGCATCAGACAGTCATCATCTTACTTTTCCATACCCACCCTTCACCAAGCTTTGTTTAAAAGAAGAACCTTGAACCCCCTCTCCCTTGAGATGGCCCACATTCTCCCTTGAATGTATATCCCTTGCTTCCCTAACTAAATTTCTGTGCCTCTATTGACACAAGTTGAAATTATTTTCTGTTAAGTGTGCCTAGGACCCCACTGGTGTTGAATCAAGTGTGTGTGTCCCCCCAGTCCCCCTGTTCTTTGGGAACTCTTCTGGATCCTCTTCGGGAGATGTCTCTTCTATCAAGACAATTTTTTTTTAATGGTACTGGGGATTGAACCCAGGGGCATTCTACCTCAGGGCTACACTCCCAGCCCTATTTTATTTTTTATTTTGAAACAGGGTCTTGCTAAATTGAAGAGGTCCTCACTAATTTGCTGAGGCTGGCCATGAACCTGCAATCCTCCTTTCTCAGCCTCCCAAGTACTGGGATTACAGGCGTGCGCCACCATGCTGGGCTTTTCATGACAACTTGACCGAGTGATTGAGTTGGGTGGGGAGTGAGTTTACTGGAGTAACTCAGTAGAACTGCAAGGAAGTTTAGAATATTAGCTGGAGTGCTGTTGAAGCCAGGGATCTTAAGCTGGGTATGTTGAGAACAATGGAAGGGAAACGCTGGCGCACTGGAAGGAAAAGAGGTCTTGCTAGTCTGTTACCCTGAAGAATGGACCCGCCTCCGGTGCACTGGACTCAGGAAGCGAGGGCTGGGTACCAGGCATCTGCAGCATCTGGGTGATCCTGAGGCCGGTGTAGGCAGTTCTTGGACTCACTGAGAAATGCCGCCCTTGTGTTGGATGGGGAACGTGGGGCTGGAGGCCTGACATGTTCCAGCACGAAGTATGTAGGACAGACAGCAGAACGTGGATCTGCGTGCTGTTTCAGGTGGCTCTGTAGCTCTCTTGTCCTGGTGGATTGCAAGTCAGGGGTCCAATTTGTCCAGTGGGGCATCCTCCTCAGGGTCCTGGGTGGGGCTTAAACACAGAGGTGGTGGCTTCAAAGCCATCCTGTGTGCGCTGCCCTCAAAACCTCCACATTCAAACACTGTAACGACTGGGGGTCTTGTTGTTCCTTATTTGTTTTTGTAATTTTCGATTCTAGAAATAAAAATGGGCTTTCAAAACCAACCAACCAACCAACCAATCAACACTGTCGAGGTTGGCACACTTGGGCTAATTGTTTTCCTCCTCATTTAGACTTATTTCCCACTGCGTGCGAGGTAGCACTTTCCAGCAAATCTTTGGTAATTCCTGGGAATAAAGCAACTGCCTTTATTTCCCAGCGGGACATACTAATGTGGGCTTATTTGCAGAGAGAATGGGAAGAGCAGCTTTGATAGTTTAGGCCCTGGAAGAAAACTGCTTTTCTCCTGACAATCATCATCTAGCCAAGCTTTAAAAACCTTCCTCCAAACCAAAAGGACTCTGAGAGTCTGTGATATGCTAGAATGATCTAAAACACAGCTTATTTGCCAATTTACCGATTATCTAGATAAACTGACCTCTTATTTCTCCTCTTTCTCTACCACGGACCCTGTGAACTCCCTGAATATCAAGAAACGAAACCTGCCCTGAATTAGCAGAAGCAACAGGAGTCCGGAGAGAATGGCTTTATTTTTTCCCTGGTCTCCTCTGTGATTCTCTGATTTAAATTTGCGGTGGCAGAAAGAAGGAAAGCGGTGCTCCGGTGCTCCGGGAGGAGAGCACAGCCTGGCACAGCCTGCGTAAAGGGGAGGAGGCTGCTCACGTGGCCGCTGTCCGGGCATCCCGGCTGAAGCCGAGCTGAGTGAGGCTGGCTTGCTCTGGGGTGCTGGATTAGGGAGGCTGAGCAGAGGGGCTCTGAGTGGTGCCTGGGGAAATCCTGAGCCATTTAAATGAGCCATTTAAATCTGACAGACAAATTGGTATTTTAAGAAGATGTACCGGACAGTTGTGTGCAGCACGGGGTGGGGGCGGGGATGGCAGGTGTTCATGGAGGTGTGGGGGGAAGGGGAGAAGGAAGCTGGGGAATAAAGGGTCTGCTCTGAAGGATCTTCCATTTACTGAGCACCTACTGTATACCTTGCCTGTGCCCCCAGACCTCAGCTTCGAGCGAGTGCCCTTGAGCATGAATAGAATCAGCAGCGACCTTCTTATTCAAGCCAGAATCCTAGTGTCCTTCTGGAGGTCTTCCACTCTTTTTGTCCCCAATGTCAGTCCCATGCTTCTGACACCACTCCCACTCCTCTCTCCCACACAGGCACCGCCATCGACCCCGGGCCCATCTGCCCTGCGCCCAGCCTCCCCCCATTCCTCCTTCTCCACCTGGCAGCTGTGGGGGTGGGGCGGCCTTTCTGAAAACACCCGTGGAATCAGGCCACTTTCCCAACAGAAACCCCACCCTGTGCTCCCCATTATCCTCAAGGTGGAGTCAAACTCATCCCTGGAGCCCAGAGGCCTTAGACCTGGGCTGCGCTCAGCCTCCTTCCTTTCTGGGGCTCTTGCCTCTCTCTCCACCGGCGATCTGGTGACTCAATCTTGCAAAAATGCTTTCAGTGCCTCTAAAAGATCACGTTCTCTCTCCTCCTCCGTGTGGGAAGAATGTCCTCCATTCTACTCTGTCCCCTGACTCATCCTTCCTCCCAGGAGCGGGTCCTGGTCCACAGGTCTCTCCTGTGACAATGGTCCTTCTCGTCACCCCACTGCAGTGAGCTTCCAGAGGCCAGGGGCTGCATCCTCATTCTCACCCAGCACCCTCTGACACACGAAAGGTGCCTAGTAGATATTCGTCAAGTGTGAAGGATGAATTTACAGAGCCTGGGGTGGAGGCGGGGGAGAGGTGTTGGTCCCATCTTATGGATAAAGAAACTGAGGCTCAGAGAGTGATTTCGTAACTTGTCCAAGGCCTCTCAGCTTCACAGCCCAGAATCCACTTCAGGGTTGCTGATTTCCTGTTTAAGGATGTCCCCCTTCCCTGCAGCCACAGAATGGGTGTCATCATGGGAAAGGGTCCCCGCATAGTACTTTCAATTCTTCCTGGTCCCTCCAAGAGCCTCCAGTGGGGGCGCTGTGGGAATGAATGACAACAGATGAAGAGGCTCTCATATATTAGAAGGGCTTTCATAACGTAGCCGGGCCTGGTGGCGCACACTTGTAATCCCAGTACTTGGGAGGCTGAGACCGGAGGATCCGGATTCGCGGCCAGCCGTAGCTGCTTTGTGAGATCTCCACAATTTAGTGAGACCCTGTTTCAAAATAAAGAATAAAAAATAGGTAGGGCTGGGGTGTAGCTCAGAGGTAGAATGCCCCAAAGAAGGGCTTTCATAAACTGGAGTATTATATGGTTTGGAGATTGCAATGGAGTAGGAGTCCAAACGAACCATTTTCCAAGATAATTTGAACTTGAATTCACTAAAGTTATTCAAAACACAAGCTCTCTCTGTTTCTGAAAGCTGAAGGATCTGGTGTCATGTGCTCATTGCTGGTTTTTTTCTTCTTTTTAATAAATGTTCTTTGCTTACTTTTTTTTTTGATTGACTGGGAGAGCTACATTTCAGGATGATAGATATTGTTCATTTAACTCCAGCATTTACTTTTCCCCTAAACTAGTGCCGTGTTCATGATTGATCAGACTTCTCCCCCATTTAGCACCCATGTAAAACATTGCAAAGACTGGGGCTGCAGCTTGGGGAGCATTTCTGCAGCAATCTGTTTGAGCCGCAGCAGGCATGCCGAGTGGCATGGAAGCTCTTAATGAAACGTTGGCGGATATTAGGATTTTATGGACTGGAAAACAGTACAAATCAAAGCGCTTTGCTTACTGTTTATCTGTTTAGAACATTTTTATTTTCTAAACCTAGCAATGCTCATCTTTTTCATCCAGCATTTTGGTTTGGTTCTTTACATATTGATTTTCCCGTTCACTGGCATGCCCCGATGAAGTCGGAGCACTCAGGTGTACAGTCTATACGAGCGTGGGACAGGAGCTGCACAATCGGGGTGCCTTCTCTGCCACGAGACCCCTCAATTCAAGGGGTAGGAGAGAGCAGGGCTCGCTGCACTAAAGCCAAAAAAAACCCCAAACCCCTATACCTGTTTGTTTCCTCTGTGTAGTTTTCCCCTTGAACCAGCAGGGTTGGCCTTTTATATTAGTATCTTCTCACCAGTTACCTACAAATCCTACAGCAAAAGTAACATTCTCTCTTTAAGATGTTATAAGGGAATATAACAGACAGAGTCCCAGCAAAAAGCCAAATCTATCAGGTGGTTTGCCCAGGAGTTGACAATTTTTTTTTTTTCTGTGGAGAGCCAGGTGGTAAATATTTTTGACTTTGCAAGTCACATACTAGTGGCCATAGACAATACCCTAGGCCATACTATGTGTGGCTATATTCCATAAAAGGTTCTTTGCAAAAAGAGACTAGAAGCTGGGTGTGGTGGCACACACCTGTAATCCCAGTACTTGGGAGGCTGAGACAGGAGGATTTCAGGTTTGAGGCCAGCCTCAGCAATTTAGTGAGACTCTCAGCATCTTAGCAAGACCCTGTTTCAAAATAAAAAATAAAAAGGCTGGGGGTACAGCTCAGAGGTAGAATGCCTCTGGGTTCAATCCCTAGTAACAAATAAATAAATATATAAAAATTTTTTTAAAAAAGGGGCTGAGGGTATAGCTCAGAGGTAAAACACTCCTGGGTTCAATCCTCAGTACAAAGAGAGAGAGAGAGAGAGAGAGAGAGAGAGAGAGACTGAGATATGGTACATTCATCTCTCCATGTCTGCAGAGTTCAACCAACTACGGATCAAACATATTTAAGGAAAAAACCCTGCGTCTATACTGAAGATGTGCAGATCTTTTTTCCTTGTGATTAGTTGCTAAAAGTACAATATAACTGTTTATATAACCTTTACATTGTAAGTAATCTAGAGTTGATTTAAAGTGTACCTGAGAGTAGGCATAGATTACTTGCAAATACTGTGCCATTTAATATAAGGGACTTGAATATCTGCAGATTTTGGTATGCGTGGAGGCGGGGGGGCGGGTCCTGAAACCAATCCCCTGTGGATAATGGAGACAACTCTATTTGGCTTGTGGGTTGTTTGCTGATCCCTCATTTAGAAGCAAAGGCTAAGGGACAATGTGCAGATATAAAGCCCGTGTCAAGGCACTAGACAGGGAGGTGTCTGCCCAGAGACTAGCAGCAGTGGGAAGCTGTTACTCCCTTAGAGGCGCAGGAACAAGGGAGGACATGGTGTCACTGGGGCCCAGTGAGAGTGGGTTCATGGAGAGACACTAGAGCCACGATGGGACAGTGTTCCTGCCACCTCCTAACAGTGCTATCAGCTGGGCACTGAGCCTTTACCACATAGCCTGTAGGGGACATTTAAGATCCAAACCATTAGGAGGACTAGGAGAGGAAGGCCAGAGTTGCCTCTGGAGCCACTGTCTGCCTATCCCCCCGCTGTGTGGGCTTCAGATGACCCACTTCTGATCACCAAAGTGTGCAGGAAATACTGTTTCTCCTGTATGCTAATTTTCCCTGGTGCATTCAAGGGCTAATGTCTATTGCTAGCATGTAACACACACAAAAACTTGCTTTTCTGAATATCTGTGTGACACGGACCTCAAGTGTAACAAAGACAGCAACTTCCTAGGTAATTATACAGGTTTGGGGAGATAACCATGGCAACCGGGCAGGTTCCAAGATGTAGCGTCATGCAGATTGCGGTACCTTGGAGACCCTGATGTTCATATGGTACCTGCCTGGGTCTGTGTTGGGTCGTGCTGACTTTCAGTTTGCTTGAACTGTTCTTACCATACAACACCTCCTGTCAGTCAATGATTCTGAGTTTTGAATTTTACAGACCAATACGATGCCTACGCTGACACAAAGTTGTTGACTTCGCATTTCTCTGGGTGGGATTGTTGGCTCCCGAGACCAGGCAGCCAGCAGGGGAGTGGGACTCAGGTTTGCTGGGGGAGGAAGATGAAGACGGCTGGGACCATGGGGAAGTAGTTGATGTAGAAGGTTGAGAACTTGAAGAAGAAAGGGGTTAAGAGCAAAACAGAACATTAAAAAACAGACAAGCCGGGCGTGGTGGCGCACGCTTGTAATCCCAGTACTTTGGGAGGCGGAGACCGGAGGATCCGGGTTCGCAGCCAACCTCAGCGCGCATGCGCGCGCAATCGATCAATTGATTGATCGATCTATCTCTGTCTCTCTCCTCTCTCTCTCTCTCTCTCTCTCTCTCTCGTTCAATCCCCGGTACTGCAAAAAAAAAAAAAACCAAAAAACAAAAAACAAAAAAACAGACAAGACCATGATTAAGCGGAACAACCTGTCTTGCAACGTTCTTACTGCGATGTGACTGTTTTTGCCTGGTTGCTCTGTCTTCTCACCTAGGTGGGAAATTCCAGGTTCCTCCCCATCGTCCATTCTCCTTGAGGTCTGCCCGTCTGCAAAGAGCATATCCTTGGCTTTGTTCTCCACGGTGGGGTTACTGTGGCGGGAAAGGCTGTGCCTGCCTGGGTTGAAGCCTGTGGTTTTTCCAAGGGTACCTGTTCTAGAGGAAGGGGTCTGTTTAGCTCTGGGGTTCAGTGTGAGGAAGCCTGTGGTGGCAGAGGTCACACATGGTCAGTGGGTCACTTCTGGGTGAAAGCTCTGAGAGTCACTGTGGGTCTCACGTACACACACTGCCCTCTGCCATGACGATGGGTAACGTTCCAATCGTCTGTTCCAGCTTCTGGGTCTACAAGTTAAGGTGACATGGAGCAGACCCGCAGCTGGCCCACAGATAAGCCTTTGATTTTGTCAGCCACCGGGATTCCTGGGTTGTTTGTGACTGCTGCATAAGTCACCTCTCCTGACTCACACAAGGCCTCTTGTTGTGGCACATCTAAGCTACTTTCTCCAATAGCGCCCTCAGTAATAGACGCATTTCTATCTCCATCTGCCCCACTCTTTTTCCCCTTTCTCAAACTCTGATGGGATAGAGGTTGCTATTATTTGGAGTCATTCACACTCCAGTACAGGCCCAGTCTGCAGAACTCCAGCTAGTAATTAATCTTGCATCTCGATCTACAGAAAGGAAGGTTGGAAGCATCTATAGAAAAATGTATTGGTGAGCTCTGATGCTGTGAAGGGAGTGGAAGGTTATTTAGATAAACGGGTTAATCTGATTGAAATGGTTCCTAGAAGTAAATGTCAATGAGCCAGACGTGGTAATTTCTTGCTCATGAAGTAGTGTTAGTATGCATGTGATTTGAAGTTTATGTTAAAACACAAACATGAGATTACCTCTTGGGCAGTGGATGGTAGAAGCAGGCCACAGGGCCATGAATGGGAACTGTTTGTGTCAAATATGGTTAGCCTAAGCAGGATGATGGGCCAGACCCCAGGTTCCTAGAACTTAGTAATCATTAACAGTAAGGCAGGGCCAGAAACATCTTTTGTATAGAAATTAACATTAAGTTATCTGAAAAGATCTGCTAAGCAAATCCCAGTGGCCTATGTGTGCCGGAGGCTTGCTTCAATGCTTCGGAACAGCAAGCGTTGTCTTCAGAGAGAACAGTCGCCCTCTTAAAATGTGTGTAGGATCTTAGGAGATAGTTACCCAACCATATGCACATTTCCAAAAAGGGGTTGCTATTAAGATGTGTGCTCAAGGAATGGATTTTAAAAAATAAAAGTTTTTCTTTTGTTTTGTTCCTTTTGTTTTGTAGAACTTTGTGGGGGTTCTGCCATGGTTATGTTCCCTGGGATTCTTTAGAAGGGGCTTCTGTATAGAGTAACAATGCAGGTTTTTTTGACCACAGAACTCTGGATGATGACTAGACAGATGGATGTAGAGAGGGAAGATGGGTGGAAGGTTAAAGGGATGAAGAGAGCCGGGCGTGGTGGCGCACGCTTGTAATCCCAGTACTTGGGAGGCTGAGACAGGAGGATCTCAGGTTCGCGGCCAGCCTCAGCTACTTAGTGAGGCCCTCCGCAACTTAGTGAGACCTTATTTCAAAATAAAGAATAAAAAAAAGTAGGGCTGGGGATGTAGCTCAGAAGTAGAATGCCCCTGGGTTCAATCCCCAGTACCGCAAAAAAAAGGGGGGATGAAGAGATGGATATAAGCATAGATAAATACATATATTTAGCATTTCATTACACTATTTGTAAATAATGAGGTATAGTAAATCTATAACTATACCTTTGACTGTATAAACCTTCCTTGATATAAGCTCTTACAGTGAAAATTAAACCAATTGATAAAGTAAGATGCTTTGGGACGTAGGAAGCAGACGTCTATAATAAGAGAGACTTGAGCAATAAGGTTATCTGTTATCCCACACAAGAAGTCATGAAGCAAAGTCATTTCAGGATGGGTTAAATCAGCAGCTCTATAATATTACCATGACATCAGATGATTACTTTCTTTCTATTCTGCTTTTCTCTGCACAAAAGCAATGTCTCTCTACCAGTTACAAGATGTAGCTGCAGTTTCTGACACCAGGCAGACACAGTCCTCCACAAAGTTAGAGGGAGCATCTCCTTCTGTGGGCCTTTTTAAAGAAAGAAACTTTCCCAGTAGCAAATTCTCCTTAGGTCCATATGGAAAGGTTCGAGTTACATGCCTGTGCCCTGGATGTAATGGAAGCTGGAAAGGGGAATGTTCAGCATTTCATGTTTCCATAGTGGGAGGTGAATCCTACCAGCAAAGGAAAGTGGGAGGTCAGGATGGTCAGGGGCAAGCAACCAGGAGTGCCTATCATGTGATTGTGTGATCTTAGCATATTAGTCTGGGTTCCCAGAGAAATAGAACCAACATCCCAATTATCTATCTATCTATCTATCTATCTATCTATCTATCATCTATCTATCTCTCTATCTATCATCTATCTATCTATCTATCTATCTATCTATCATCTATCTATCCATCTAGAATTGGCTCATGAGGTTATGCAAACTGAAAAGTCCTAAGATCTGCAGTCAGCAAGCTGGGGACCCAGGAAAGCAGACGGTATAGATTCAACCTGAGTGTAAAGACTGAAGAAGACAAATGTCCCCACTCCAAGACAGTCAAGCATAGAGAGCCAATTCTCTCTACCTCTGCCTTTTTGTTCTTTTTCAACAGATTGGATGAGGCCCAACCACAGTGGGGAAGGCAATCTTCTTAACTTAGTCTACCAACACAAATGTTGATGTAATCCAGAAACACCCTCATAGAAACACCCAGAATAATGCTTAACCAGATATCTGGGGACTCAGTAGCCCACTCTAGTTGACACAAAGTTAACTGTCACACCTGGGCAAGTTACCTCTTCAAGGCTCAGTTACTGTTAGTCAGCTGTCCTTCACTGTGACAAAATACCTGAGAAAATCAACTTAAAGGAGGAAAGGTTTGTTTGGCTCATAGTTTCAGAGTTTTCAGTCCATGGTCACTTAGCTCCATTGTTTCTGGGCCTGTGGCGAGGCAGAACATCATGATGGGGAGGGTGGGGCAGAGCAAAAGCTGCTCATCTTATGACACCCAGGAGGCAAAGAAGGAGAGAGAAGAAGGGGCAAGGGGACAAGACTTCGAGGGCACACCCCCAAATGACCTACTTCCTCCAACAAGGCCTCACCTCCTAAAGTTTCCACTGCCTCCCAATGGCTCATTAAGTTATGAATCCATAAATGGACTAATCTATCTACTCGTGAGGTCAGAGCCCTCCTGATCCAATAGCTTCCCAAGGCCTCAACGCTAAACACTGCTGCACCGGGCACCAAGCTCTCTCCATCTGAGGTCTCGGGGGACATTTCAGACCCAAACCATAACAGTTGCCTCATTTCTTTTTTTTTTTTGCGGTACCGGGGGTTGAACCCAGGGGCGTTCTACCTCCGCACTATACCTCCGGCCCTATTTTTTATACTTTATTTTGAAACCGGGTCTCACGAAGTTGCGGAGGGCCTCACTAGGTAGAGAGAGAGAGAGAGACAGGGAGAGAGAGAGAAAGAGAGAGAGAGCTGAGGCTGGCCGCGAACCCGGATCCTCCGGTCTCCGCCTCCCAAAGTACTGGGATTACAAGCGTGCGCCACCATGCCCGGCTCAGTTGCCTCATTTCTAAAATGAAATATCTATTTGAATTGCTGTGAGAATTAAATAAAATAACAAATTTAAAGTACTTAGCATAGCATCTAGCACTTAATTCTCTCTCAATCCAAGATTTTTTTTTGTTTGCAGTGCTGGGGAGTGAACCCCGGGGCATTCTGCCTCCAAGCTACACCCCTAGATCAATTTTATTTTTTATTTAGAAACAAGGTTTCACTAAATTGTTGAGAGCCTCATTAAGTTGCTGAGGCTGGCTTCGAACCTGTGATTATCCTGTCTCAGCCTCCAAGTACTGGGTTTACAGGCATGCACCACCATGTCTAGCTAATCCAAGATGTTTAGAGCACAATATTGCACTCATTATAATAATCACAGTTGGCTCTTTAATTGACTCGTTCTCTCTTAGGCTGTCCTAGAGCCTCACCCCCTATGAATGCTGAGTCAGCAATGTCAAGGAGTCCCAAAGGGACACCACACATGGACTCAGAAGTCATCCTGTCCTCTGACGTTGCTAAACAACAATGGGATTTCTCTCCTACTCTGGCCCCTGTGGATGTCAACTGCCTGCAGAGCCACTCAAGGTACAAATGCTGATGTCTGTGCCAATGTGAGCCTGTTCTGATCCTGGGATGGATCTTGTACTGATCCTAGAGGATCCTGGAGCTGGGATCTGAGCAAAAATATGGGGGAAAAATCCCTCCAAGTTGCATGAAAACCACTCCCCCAGCATCTTCTGCAGCCCTTTTCTCCAAAGCTCATTTATCCCTTCGACAAATATTTATTGAGAATCGACTGCGTTCCAGCACTGTGCTAGAGAGTGGCTCACAGATGTTTGGCAATTGAGCTGAATTGGCAGTGGAAAGCTGGAGACTTCTGCATCTTCCCCAGACCCAGGAATCCATGAGGCCCCCAGTGCTCATGCCTCCTGAAGTCTTGGCAGCTAAAGAAATGGGGTGGGGAATGGCATAAGGATTTTCCAACTATGACCTTCGAGAGTAAGAATTACTGTTTCTCAGTGTACCTGATTTCTACATCAGGTTTTCTGTGGTTGGCCTCTGGCCCGTGTGCCATTTTGGACAGAGGTTGACAAAGACAAATAGAACTTCTTTTGCCTTTTGTCTGCCCTCTTCTGGAATTTTCTAGCCAGGCCTAGGACCAACAACACAGGAAGAGAGGGAGCTGAATTTTTTTTTTCTTCTTTCCAGCCTAACAAGCATATATTTTGAAGGAAAACCAAGATTCCAGTGTGGGCCAACATTGCCAGTGGTGTCCCAGCTTGAGGAACTTGGATTGTAAAGTCAGTGAGCACAGCTAAGATTGCTAACACTAAAATAACCCTTGAGAATTCAAAGTCCTGTAGTTGTAGTCTTGTGACTCCCAAGTCAGAAGTCATAGCTCAGTGTTTTCAACACAGCAGTTTCTCTTTCAATGTGGGAACAGATTGCTATTTTTGTGTTGGAGCACCAGATGAGGTATTTGGCTTGTGTTTATGGATCATGATGAATGCTAAATAGTTTTAAGTTGTTTTGTGTTTTTAGCTAACTGTGAATCATTTGCATGTATTTAAATGAGTGTGGAGGCCACTGCTGGTAAACAGTATGCTGGCCATTTCCATTGACTTGAACACATGGAAAATAATTTAAAACCAGTTTTATATTTTTCTCATTTTTTATTTTTGAAAAATTCAAACCTAGGGAAGAATTAAAAGAACAATATAATGTGTAATGAATACCAATAGATCCTTCACCTAGCATCATCAGTTGCTAACAGTCTGCCACATTCTCTCTCTGTGATACACACACACACACACACACACACACACACACACACACACACCTATGCTAACCATAATAAGGTTTCACAAATCAAGCACATCCTGGTAACCAGAACTCAGGTCAAGAAACAGAACATCATCAGCACCCCAGAATTCCCTCTCGGGTTCCCTTCCTGACATCCCCCGGAGGTAACCACTATTCTAACTTCTCATGTCTAAATTGGACTTGTCTACTTTTTAGCTTTGTGTAACTAGAATCCACTTTTATATCCTTTTTTTGAGTCTGTTTTCTTTGCTCAACTGTGTCTGAGTTGTTTTGTGCAGTACTTTCTTCCCTGTTTAGCCCTGTGTATTGGGTTGTTACCATTCAGGGCACTGGCTTTTTCGAAGTGTGCAGGTGTGTTGTCTTGCAGAACGCTGTGATCTACACTTCTTTGAGTGTTTCCTCTTAATTGGACTCTGCTTAGACATTTTGGCCAGAATATGACAAAGGTATATTCTGCATGGGGAAGTCGAGTACCTCCCCCTGCAGTTCCTGAGGGGCATGCAGTGTCAGTTTGCACACTTATCGGGATGCCATGCTCTATTGCTTGGTGAAGCTGATGTGTGACAGATACCTTCCCTTTTGTAACTAACAAGTAATCTTTGGGAGCATGCTTTGAGATCATGCAAATATCCTTTTGGCCAACTGACTTTACTCACTGGCTTTAGCATCTGTTGATGATCCTTGATAATTATTGCATCAGAGTTGGAATTCTTAAGTAATTCTGGTATAAAACTAAGATGCTCTTAAGTACATTCACATATCCTAACCTCCTGCCTCAGCAAAAATGCAAGGTGAATGTGCAGACTATTTTTCCTGGGTATGCCAACTTCCACTTTCCACCACATCCCAATTTTGTTATTTATTTATTTATTTATTTATTTATTTATTATTTTTGGTTCTGAGGATTGAATCCAGGGGCATTCTATCTCTGAGCTACACCCCCAGCCCTAATTTCTTTTGTGTCTATGGTAGTAGTGGGAATTGAACCCAGGGCCATTCTACCTCTGAGCTACATCCCCAGCCTTATTTTATTTTGAAACAGGGTCTCACTAAGTTGCTGAGGCTGACCACAAACCTGTGATCCTCCTGTCTCTGCCTCCCAAGTACTGGGATTAAAAGTGTGCTCCAGCCAGGCGTGGTGGCGCACGCTTGTAATCCCAGTACTTTGGGAGGCGGAGACCGGAGGATCCGGGTTTGCGGCCAGCCTCAGCTCTCTCTCTCTCTCTCTCTCTCTCTCTCTCTCTCTC
>PVJS01040227.1:0-18535 GCA_004027185.1 Glis glis | reverse complement strand
TTTTTGTATACTTTATTTTGAAACCGGGTCTCACAAAGTTGCGGAGGGCCTCACTAAGTAGAGAGAGAGAGAGAGAGAGAGAGACAGAGAGAGAAAGACAGAGACAGAGAGAGAGCTGAGGCTGGCTGCGAACCCGGATCCTCCGGTCCCCGCCTCCCAAAGTACTGGGATTACAAGGGTGCACCACCACGCCCAGCTAATGTTTGGATGATCCATATATCTGTCTTACACATCTGTAACATCTTCGATGTTAGCACTTTTTTTGCACATTGTACATATTCAACACAATTTAAAGGGTCATAAAAATTATAGAATAAAATTGTACTTTTCTAAATTTAAAGCTAAATTTAAAATTATAAGTAAAGTCAAATAGTAAATATAATGCATGTGAAATAGAGTCAACAATGAGAACTAAACTAAAACTAAACAGTACACAGAGGGTTTCCAACTGTGAATTCATGAGCCACATTGCTTGTACTTAAGTGACACTTATAATC
Organism: Glis glis; assembly: GCA_004027185.1. Classification (NCBI taxonomy): domain Eukaryota; kingdom Metazoa; phylum Chordata; class Mammalia; order Rodentia; family Gliridae; genus Glis; species Glis glis. The sequence goes on along the minus strand of PVJS01040227.1, from coordinate 18,038 downwards.
TGACTTTTAAAATGTTCAGAGTTTTTAAATTCTTTGATATCTAAGCAAAATAAAATATCAAATTTCCAAAGGTGTTAATAATACCCACTTGTTTGAAACAGAAGCAAGTTTTGGGGGAGGGGTCTGAGAAAATATGTGTTTGTAGCTGTGCTGCTATAGAGAAAAAGAAAAGACAATGATGATAGATGATAAATATAGATATATAGATAGCTGATAGATATCCATGAACTGCAAATATATTTCAAAATTTGAAATATATCCATGAACTACAAATATATATTTCAAAATTTGCAAATAATATATCTCATTATAAAGAATAAATTAAATTTAAAGTAATTATTGAAGTATGTAAGTGCATAAATATCCTACCATAAATAAGATAATGGACTGATTTTCTTATCAATTTCTCTCAATCACATTGACCCTAGGAGAAAATTTCAGGAAGCTACAGAGCCTTCCTTGCCTATCCTTCAACACAAACAGGAGGCAAAAACCCCTTGGGAATATTCACATATAACTTTTAAGAAGAGGCACAACCTTAATTTAGAGTCAGTTTTGCATTCAATTTATTCAAGTGATATTAATGAGAAATGAGCATACCCGTGGGCTTTTCAAATGCACACCTATAAGAATGGCAACTGGTTGTTATCAGTGAACAAGTCCATAATTTAGATGATAGCACATGTTTTAAACTTCTTATCATGGCAAAATGAAGTGGAATAATTAAATATAGGCATGGAAAACGGAAATGGTGTCATCTATAAAAACCATTCCCATGGCAATGGCATTCTACACATATAATTTAGCCTTAAAAGTGTATAAAATGTAATTAGCCTGTCCAAGGAATAAATGCATCTTTCTAAAAGAAATACATGCATCTCAACCACATCATATATTTTTAATAGCATCTGCAAAATATGATCTTAATATTAAAAATTGGGGTAAAATTTTCTAGAACAGAGCCTTAGACAATAAATTATATGTGGAGGGCTTTGACAGAGCATGTCAAGCATCTGAAGTGGGAAGTTGTGGGAACGATGGTATAAGTGGGAACAAGAATAAAAAAAGTTGAATATTCTTGTCCCCATGACTTAGGTATAAAAGATGACTTCTCATTTGGTGCAGGGAGTACCGAAGCCTGCCAAGGCGAATGCAGATATACGAGGCATTGTGAAATTGCACTCATATATTTTTCCATGCCTGTGATTATTTGCTGATTTACTGTTGTCAAACTCCGGTGCTCATTCATTTAATCACAAGTCCCTTCACAACATAATTTAAGGTGATCACTCATGAGAATCTGGGTTGTGCCAGGAGCCTGAGGAACCACCATGAGTTAGTGCTCTTGCAAATTCCACGAGGAGCAATGAATTTCACTTCTAAAATGGGTCCAACATGAAAATGAGGCTGAGAGCCATGTGCATTTGCAGAGTTCCAAATGCTGAGATACATGTTGGCAGACCGGAGAGGTTTCTCCTCAACAGACATCTGGAACTAGAATTAGCAGGCTTATGAACCCTAAGACTATGAAGGATCTGCAACCCTATGACCAAAGGATTGGAGGAGGCTGTCCCTCTGCCCATGTCAAATGGCTTCAGGTATCAGATGCATCGTGATTCTCATTCACAAAGATGAGCTCCGGGTATTTGCAAGTTTAAATGGATAAGCTCGTTGCCAACAAAATATATCGTGCAGAAAACAGAGTTTCAAGACTTCTTACTCTCATATTTATGGTTAGGGAATGATGGTGCTTTTAAAACCTTGGATTGCAGGGAATGCCACTGTAAGTATATTTTTAAGAAGAGAAGCTGCTTACCATACTACATTACTGCTGGTTCCAAACATTTTCCTTCGAAACCTGTCCTCTCACCATTGTCAAAGTCAATTTATTTATTTAGGTTCTGGGGATTGAACCCAGGGGTGTTCTACCTCTAATCTAAAATGCCAGCCCTATTTTATTTTTCAGTTTGAAACAGGGTCTCATGAAGTTGCTCAGGGCCACTCTAAATGGCTGAGGCTGACCTTGAAACTGTGATCCTCCTGTCACAACCTCCCAAATCCTGGGATTAGAGGTATGCACCACCGACGCCCAGCTCAAAGTCTCTTTATGAACAGTAGATTCAATGATATTTTACCCAACATCTTTGACACATATTTTTAGGATTTCTTACAGATTCCTGAGCTCATCACTTAAGAAAGAATGTAACCCAATTCAGAATGGTAGTCATCAAGAAGGCAAACAACAATAAATGCTGGGGAGGATGTGAGGAAATAGGAACTCTTCTACACTGTTGGTGGGAATACAAATAAGTACAGCCACTATGGAGATCAGTGTGGAGATTCCTCAGAAAATTGGGAATGGATCCACCATATGATCCAGCTATTCCACTCCTGGGTGTCTTTCCATAGGGGTCGAAATCAGGATACTATAGTAATGTTTGTATATCCATGTTTATAGCAGCACAATTCACAATAGCCAAATTATGGAACCAATCTAAGTGTCCAACAACAGATGAATGGATTCTAAATTATGGTATATACACACAATGGTATTCAACTCAGCAATAAAGAAGAAGAAAATTATATCATTTGCAAGAAAATGGATGGACCTGGAGAACATTATGTTAAGTGAGATTAGCCCGTCACAGTAAGTGAAGGGTCATGTTTCTCCTCATATGCGGAAGCTAGGGAATAATTGGGATACCAGAGGGGCTTCAGATAATGGAGGAGAAACTGTAGTGGAGTCAGGAAAGTGTTCTTGGAGAAAGGGGGTGGGGGAGAGGGAGAATCAATGAAGGAATCACTTCCATTGACGTTATGTTTATATGTGAGGATAACAATGTCAATATCAATATCCTGTGTGGGGAAGGGAGGGGAGTGGGGAGGGAGCCGGGGGAAAGCCCACCAAGTGCTGTGTGCATGTGTGTCATTATCACTATGAACTACATTATGATGTGAGACTATAATGCACCAATAAAAGTATAAAAATAAAGAGACATGTGTTTAGACTAAAAAAATCCACGGAATACTTGGGAGACATTGGATGCACAAATTTTAAAGTATTTCAATATATGAACTTATAAAACTTTTAATATGATAATAAGCCTTGTGAATCTTCAAGAGGAAATAGTTGAAATGTGCTTAGGAGACATTACATATCATGTGGAGCATGGTAGGACTGAGTATTCCTGTCTTATACTCCAAGAATATAAAATCAGGATTTCTTTTCTCCAGTTCAATGGATCTTCAACTCATTAAAAGACATAAAATATACAAAATCACTTAGTAAGTACTCAAAACCTATTAGTTTTTATTAGGTAGTAAATTTCATATTTTTATCTTTCAAAAACATGTTGAATCTTTCTGTTTCTTTGTGGATAACATAAAATGTCCTATCCTTAACTATGTTTTGGTCTCATCTCCTCACCTTATACAGCCTTTCCCTTTGTGTCTTCCCTCTATTTAAATTGCATTTCTTTCATTTGTAAAATTATTTTATTGGTACAATGAAGTTATACATCATTGTAAGATTTAAAGTGATACCTTGATACGTGCACACAACAACTCTTGGTCTTTAAATCCCTATAACACTCTTGTTTCTTCCTGACTTACCACTCACTCTACCTTGAGCCCAGAGCAGCCTATCAGTCTACCATCTCTCTTTCCATGGTTAATCTCTATTCATACTTTCAGTCTGAACTAGTTTCCCACCTCCTCAGGGGAGTCTTCCCTGAGTGCCAACACTTGGCCACATGCATCATGCACTTCTTATCATCACGCCAGGAATCACAAAATAAGTAATTATGGGATGCCTATTTGTGCACTTGCTCTTTCCTTTCAAGCTCTGCAAGGGAAGTCAAATTAGTTTTTTTTTTTAAGCACTGTGTTTTCTTTCTTTTTTTTAAATGTGGTACTGGGAATTGAACCCAGAGGTGTTCTACCTCTTAGCTACACCCCCAGTTCTATTTTATTTTTTTATTTGGAAACAGGGTCTTACTAGGTTGTTGACTTTGTCCTACAATCTGAGATCCTCCTATCTCAGCGCCCAAGTACTGAGATTACAGGTGAGCACCTCCATCATATTTTTATGGCCAGCATAAGTTGCACATAGAGGCTTATTTATAAATATGTGTTGAATTAATGAATGAATGAAAATAGAGGTAGATTAATTATTCAGTGGAATGCTCTAAAATAATTCCAACCCTCAATTCAAGAAAGCTAAACTCATAGACTCTCAAGGTTGTTTGAGATCTATAAAACCAATATCCCAAGCAAACTCGATATTGACTAAAAAAACTGTCCGCTGTGACAATATTTAAGAGATATTTTTGCATGGTAAGTGCTACTAAGAAGTTTTCATTTTAACTCCATTGAAAATCATCCTGGTTCCCTGGTAGGTTCTTTTCCAGCACCTTCAGCATTTGGCACAACAGGCATCTGTCTATATATTATCAACTGTGCTCATTGGACTGCAGACCAATTTCTGATATATTCCATACATCTTACTTCCATTAACATTTTCCAAATGAAATGTCTTCTTATTTGTGATAACTCTGACTCCTCATTTACTCTTTCAATTTTCCTGCCCAAATGCTCAGAGAAATCTATATTTTGTATTTGAAGAATACATTTACCTATTTAGATAAAAATTCCTTTCCATATTTCCCATAGAAGGCACCACATTTCTTTTCTTATTCTGGTATTTGAATATTTTTTTCTATTGTTGCTGTCAACCTTAAATCCTTTTGACAAAGGCATTTTAGAGGTCCATTTTATCTCACTTGGAGAATGACAAACTTAACCCTTCTGAGGTTTGTTTTTGTTGAGATTTAACTGGACTTTTTACATCATAGCTTAGAAGGGCTGTGTTTACCCTTATCTGAAAGAAGTATGCTCAGTCATCACAATCCAAATCAAAAAGGTTCAGCTTTAGCATCTCCATGACAGCTGACAATCAAGATCTGCATGTGGTATTTATGCACACTAAAAGAAGGAATCACTGGAGAAATTACCTGGAGCCTGAGTGTGCAGACACAGCCTCAGGCTCCTTCCTACTGCCATCTCTGCTGTAGAGACTGGATTGTGCATGCAATTACAGAGATGATTTTAATAGTATTTTACTTTGACCATGTTCACAGGGAAACATTATCTCCTTGATGGAATTGAGTTTTTTAAAATGAGTTTGCCACAAGTTCTTCTACTAGGCTGCTGACTAGTATTAAAAGCTTTGCAAACAATTAAATATTTGAGGGTGAGGTTAATACATTTTCATTGTAGATAATGTGAAAAACAGATATGCATGTATTTGTAAATACAAGTCATAGGCAGAAAACAGAAATCTCCATAATCTGTTAATCCACCCACATTTATGACATCAAAACCACCAATTTATTTTTCAAACAAAAAAGTACATCGCTGCCCCCATAAACTAGACTATATATGTGGTTTTTCTTTTTCTCTTCTTTCTTTTTGAAAACTTTATCTTTTGAATGTTTCCTTATGTCAAATATGTAACAGAATTATATAACAAACTTTTTTCATTGTTTCCCAAACTATATTAACATACAATGTGTATTCCTCATTTACCTCTGTACCATTTTCTTCTCCTCCTCCTCCTTCTCCTCCTTCTTCTTCTTGATGACGGGGATTGAACCTTGAACCCAGGGGCATTCTACCTCCGAGCTACACCCCCCAGTCCTTTTTACTTTTATGTTGTGAAACAAGGTCTTGATAAGTTGCTGAGAGCCTCATTACATTGCTGAGGCTGTCCTCGAACCTGCAACCCTCCTGTCTCAGCCTCCCAAGTACTGGAATTACAGGAATAAGCTGCCACATCTGGCTTGTATCATTTTCTTTTCATTTAATTATTTATTATGTTTAAATTTCCCCCCACTATTTTTATATCCACTAAAAATCTATGAAAGGAAAAAATGGCTCATTATTATCAGTATTTTTCTCTACAATTATTCAAATGAATAATGTGCCAATGATACTTTGTAGACATTATAGATGACATTTTTTAAGGGTAAAGTGAAGATCAACATTCAACTTCTGTCAGGTGAAGAGGATTTTAGGATATAGTAAATACACATAATTAAATATTTATAGTTTCCAAGTACATTTCTAAATGTTTTTTTTAATTGATGCATTGTAATCATACATCTTGATGGGTTTATATGAGCATTTTCTGTATGAGTCACATAAGAGTTGCTAAATTTCTTAGTAGCCATATATGAAATGCAGAAAGTAACAGGTAAAATTTATTTTAAGAATATTTAAACCAAAGTACTGAAATTGTATCATTTCAACATATAATTAATGCCAAAAATTATTAATTATTTATTTTTTGTACTAAGTGCTTGAAAACCAGTGTGTATTATACTTTATGTCATCTCAATTTGGACTAGCCACATTCAAGTGCTGATTAACCACATGTGGCTCTCCTATTGGACAGTGCACATAGAAACATTTTTAAGTGGGAAAAACAACTCCACTGGGAACAATTCACATTGCATTTCAGAAATCAAATTTGAAGTTTGAGAAGTAAAAAAAAATTGATGCTGTCATAGCATTTCATCTTAAAAATAGGCCTTTCTAACATCTAATAACTAAGTTTAATTATCATGTATATCAAATGATAGTGGTGATCTAATTGTTTCATAAAATATTTGATAAAATTAATTTAGCTCTAACTTATACAAATCTGATGTAATGTTTTAAAGCATTTTTTTGTGGTTTGAACTGGGGATTGAACTCAGGGGCATTCTACCTTCGAGCTACACCCCCAGCCCTATTTTTCATTCTTTATTTTGAAACAGGGTCTCACTAAGTTGCAGAGGGCCTCACTAAATTGCTGAGGCTGGCCGCGAACCAGGATCCTCTGGTCTCAGCCTCCCAAGTACTGGGATTACAAGTGTGCACTACCACGCCTGGCTTTGATGTAATGTTTTGTTTTTTATAATATTACTCTCTAGATATTTAAATATTTCATAATCATTCAGTATCACTTCTTTATTTAGCAAGTATGCTGTTATTAAACCATATATCTCTATGAAGTAAAATGCAAAAAATAATTTCAAAGATAATCTAAAATCACCATAGAATTGAGGAAGATATATTTACATTTTTAGCATAAACCACCTTGTCAAAAATGAATGAACAACACTAAAAATCTATGTGGTCTATCATTTTCTACTAGAATTTACAAAAGTAAAAATTGAAAATGGAGAAGAAAAAATGTTACCTTTTTAAATGGAGGAGAAAAGAAATTTTAAAACAATTATACCAAGTGACATATGTATATATGAATGTATCATTTTGAATTTCACTATGATGTATAATTACAGTGCACAAATAAAAGTATAAAAAAGAAAACACTAATGCACATCATTACTTATTACCTGCTTTGGAAGGTTAACAAATGGACATACACTATTCCTTAATTCTTGTAATTTATTCAATTCCCGTTTTTCTCATTAGCAAATACTGGTTGTTACTGCCTAGTTCACTGGATAACTGACCCAAAGTGCATATTACTAGACATATTTATGCTTACTTATTTATAAATACCTACATCTTGCCAAGCTTCACTTGCCTTCTCTGCAAAATGTGATGATCATAATCTCAAATTAATCATTTTGGTGTTTATAACCTGAATATATAATAAGTGACTATTAATTTTCCATTTGTGTTTCATTGTTTTAACTTATTTAAGCTTTAGTTTATCTTAATTGAATAACATAATTGTACAGATTTATGGAACAGAGTAAGGTGTTTTGATGTATGTATGCATATATATATTATGACGATCAAATCAATAATTAGAATATCCATCACTTTAAACATTTATCATTTCTATGTGGTGATAAAATTCAGAATCCCCTCTTCTAGCTATAGCTATCTTGAAATATACAATACATCATTGTTATTTTTCGTCACCCTCCTGTGGAATAGCAAACCAGAACTTATTCTTCCAATTTAAATGTACTTTTATGTTTATTGATCATCCTTTCCCTCATTTCATCCTTCACCCTACCCCAGCTTTTATAACACTGTTGTTGTACGCTCCATCTCAATGAGAGCAAATGTTTTAGATCCTTACATATAGGTCAGATCATGTCCTATTTGTCTTTTTGTGCCTGGCTTTATTTTTTAACTTCTCATAATGTCCTTTAGGTTTATCCACTCTCCTGCAAATGACAGGATTTATCCTATTTATATCTGAATAGCATTCCATTGTGTGTGTGTGTGTGTGTGTGTGTGTACACACACAACATTTTAAAATCTATCCATTCTACTACTAAGCATATATCCAAAATAAATGAAATCAATATGTCTAAGAGCTAAGATGTGGAATCTACCTAAGCTCCATAAGTGGATGAATAGACACTGTTTTTTTTTCTAAAATTCAGGACACATTCCTTATTACCTTTATCTCTACTTGAATTCGCCTTAAAAAACTCTGATACTTTCACATGAGACAGTGCCAGGTGTTATTTGATACAAGGATTTAGTGAGAAAGAGCAATAGAAAACCTTTTTAGACATGTTCAGACATGTTATGGAAATGGGGGTTGTCTTTGTAAATGATGTCATCTACTATTAGGAGATGAAGGAAAAGTCTCTTTAACCTTCTACCTTTATCCTTAGTTTGCCTTCCATTGGGCATCCTAAATTAGGAAGAACTGTGTATATTTCAAACAAAAAGAACAATGAGAAAGTGATTTTAATCTTCACTGGATGAATTTTATACTTTACAGTATCTGACACTAAACATCCTGGCTATACCACATTTCTGCTCAAGCTTATCAATTTTAAAGTGTCATTATTTTTAAAAAATTTGGTTGACAAAATAACATGTCAACCTTTGTCTTTCTGGGCATCTTGGTTGATCTCATTGAGGGGAAAATAGGTGCAGAAAAAAAAATTTTTTTTCCAGTGCTGGGAACTTTACCAGGGCCTCATGTAGGCTAGGCAAGTGTCATACCACTGGGCTGCATACACAACTCTATGCAGAGAATATTAACATCACCTTTTTAGGTAACTGTAAGGATTTTTGTTTGTTTGTTTGTTTTTAAGGAAAATTGTTCAGTCTTAAGAATGCATTTTCAGCCCGGCGTGGTGGCACACGCTTGTAATCCCAGTACTTTGGGAGGTGGAGACCGGAGAATCCGGGTTCGCGGCCAGCTTCAGCTCTCTCGCTCTCTCGCTCTCTCTCTATCCTTAGTGAGGCCCTCTGCAACTTCGTGAGACCTGGTTTCAAAATAAAGTATAAAAAATAGGGCCGGGGGCATAGCGCGGAGGTAGAACGCCCCTGCGTTCAATCCCCAGTACCGCATGATAGCTCAGCCTTTTGTGTGTGTGTGTGTGTGTGTGTGTGTGTGTGTTATTGGGCATTGAATTCAGGGCTGTTCTACCTCTGAGCTACACCCCCAGCCCTATTAATTAATTAATTAATTAATTTGTTTATTCATTCATTTCTTTATTTTGGAACAAGATCTCACTAAGTTGCTGAGGACCTCACTAAGTTGCTGAGGCTGGCCTCGAACCTGGGATCTACCTATCTCAGTTTGCCAAGTACTAGCATTGCAGGTGTGTGCCACCACGTCTGGCTTCAACCTTGTTCTCTATAGAAGTTGTGTCTATTTGCAAAGCTTGTTCTCAAAACTGCTTTGGTGTATAGAGAGAACAAGGGAAACCTGAGCACTCCTCTGTATATGTTTACAGTATCCAGTCAATTTGCATTAATAAAGATTTAAAACTAGCAAATTAATTTGTCAGGTGACTTGTTTGAATGAAAGACTCTAAACATCCTCTGGAGAGCTACTGTGAAATCACTGAACACAAGGCACTATATTTAGATCTTGTGTTGTGTCTCTGAAAGCTCAGTGGCACTAATACATCTATTTCTGAAGTGAGGACTACCTCCTTGTGGGATTCCAGAGGGAAGAGGACAAATGAGAAGGCTCCTGAGTCATAAGGACACATCTCAGTGGTAGACCAAAGAGCGGTCCTGACATGGTTTTCATGATCAAAGAACACTATTCAGTCTTTCAGTAAATATGTAATGCATATCTACTATGTGTGGTCCATGTTCTAGGCTCTGGCAATAGAGAAAAATCAAAATATATCATGCCCTTATTTCTGTGGAATTTTCATTTACATTGTAAGAGGTATTCGAATGGATGAAATGATTTTCAAGAGTGGGAATGGCAAAGAAGGAAATAAACAGAGATGCATTAGGGTAATGAGGGAGACTTCACATTGTTCATTGGATTTGTCAGTTTTACTAACATCTGAAAGTTGTTAAGAAACCAGACAACCAAATGAGAAGCCTTGGAAGAGTGCTTGCAGCAGGGCATTCACAAATTAACTGAAAAAAAGCTTTGTGTGTTTGATGGGAGACCATCATTTTGATCATGTTTTGAGTTTGAACTTTAAATAAAAATCCGATGGAAGTTGATTTTTTTTTCAGAAGAATATTGCATTTGTTACCATCCTTCCATCTACTTTGTTGAATGGTTTATGGCCAGGGAAGGGTGGGAGAGAAAGAGCATTAAGGTGATGATTATGGTGGGTCAGATTGGTAACAGTGGTAACTTGGGTTGGGGTATTGGGGTAGCAGCAAGGAAAGTGGAGCAGAGTGGATGATTTCAAAATCTGGTTGGAACCAAGAGATGAGGAATTGGATGAGGAGAGGTAAGCAAATGAAGAAAGACAGTAACTCCCAGGAATTGTGACCTGAGAAATTAAGTAAACATTTATGCATTTAGTGGGTGAAGACAGAGGGAATGAGTGCTTGGAGAATAGGAATCAAATACTCTTTTAGACATATTGATCTTGAGATAAATATTTTATGTCCGACTTCCTACTGGAAAACTATGTGTAGTGCTCAGCAAAGAAGTCAGTCATCACCAATATAGGACTTGGATATTATTCTTGTTCATGAGAGAAGTACAGTGCTCATCAGTGTTATTTGACTACCATTAGCTGTGGGGATAGAATTTAACATAGGAGTTCTGAGCATCTGATAATACTGAACTGCTTTATGGTCAATAGGAACTGTTAATGTTGTAAGGCCTAATACTTTCCTGGGGACAGACTGGGAATAAGGTGGGATCTCCCCTTATAAGCACTGTATCTCCTAAAATCTACAAGTGGGCAGAGATGGTATTTCTCCAACATATCTCTGTCATGCCACGCTACAGCTGAGGAACTTACACATCACGTTATTCAGCAAGAATTCTTAAGAAAAATTATGTAAAAGCGGACAAATCCCAGATAGTGACGCTTGAAGCAGCCTGCTTTTTCCTTTCCATGGAAAAGAAATTGGATTCAAATACACTTAAAAAGTAATCTGCATTTATTGTTTTTTTTCTTCAATATCAAAGATTATTTGAAGTAGCATCTTGAAGTCAGTAAAGGAAATCAATGAGAGGAATACTACGGACGGTCAACTAGTATCTCCAAAATAGTACCTCCAAACTCGCCTTTCTGGACTGGCGAGTTAGAGGTATTCTGAACATTGGTAGAAAGAGAATGACTGAATGGACTTGGGCTTCCTTTGTGTGTCTGTAAGAAGAACTACTCTTGGTTTTATTGATGGTTTTGGTCAAGAGTCCCCCGATGTTTCAGGTTTCCCAATGTGATTAGTCTCCATAAAACAAAGTGGAATTTAGAGTGGTGTCCTTAAAATGCTATTTTTAATTCAATGATATTGACTAAGTCCAATGGCTCTGCCTAGTCTCAGAGAATGTTGGAAAACTTTAGTTTATTCTAGTTTCTGAGCTTGCTGTATATGTTTAAAGTCATACTGCATTTTTCAGTGAGGGAACTCATCTTCCAAATGATCAACAGCCATGCTATTCATCCACGTGCTGCAGCTGGAATTCTGTTGTTTATAAGATTATGAAGGTGACCTCTGGACTGAGAGTGCTCATGAGAACAAGTCATGGGTGCAGTGGTGCGTGCACCTCTATCACACACAATTTGTTCACTTGTACAAGGGAAAAGCATATAGCCTGTGGATGTTCAGTCTTTCCATAATAATTTTCTAATTTTCCAGAGCACCTATGAACCCACCCTAAGACATTCACTATGTTTGTCCTTACATAGTTATCTAGAGGAGATTAGAATGTTTTCTAAAGGAATTTCAAACATGTTTTAAGACAAAGATTGAAATGAATATGGACTCACCAATGAGAATGATTACTTGAGAAAAATGCACAGCTTTAATATATTCATTCTACAGTTTTATTTTTGAAGGGACTCCATTATCTTATTCACTTATTTTTTCACTTGAAATATTTATTGAGCTCTTACTTGATGCAGGCACCAAGCAAGGAGAATGCCGCGGATCTGATATTTACTGCACGGTCCTTGCTGCATCTTCCACTCTGAATAGAGGAGAATATACTCAAAAGTAATCCTCCTTCCTTAGGAGAAAATAGCAAGGTCTGTTTCTATTATTATTATTAGCATTTGAGGCTTATGTAAAGAGTGCATTAAAAATCACACCCCAATACGACAACTGACAGTCAGTGACAATCTAATTGCATTTCTGCCATCCCAGAGAAGCTATTTGTTGTCACTTGTAAGGATGCCATAAATTAACAATCAACTGGAAAGAGACAGTTTTAAATGCAACCTCTTCACAATGTAAAGCAGGTCTTTGTTACTAAACATATTACCAGGACAGCGAAGTGTTCTTAGAAAGAAAATGTGTTTTTCTTTCTCACTATACTGTAAGGACCCCCTTACAGCATTGAAATAGTTAAAGTTAAAACTGCTTGCTGCAGGCTCTGGCTAACAAGGCAGGATGTCCTTAGCGGACTCACTCCCTGACCTAGACATCTGTTGGGAAAGCAAAACGTCCTTACTTGGGACCCTCCTGACTGAGGTCAAGATGGCCTTCTACAGATTAATGGTTATTGTGGTTACTATTATTATAACAGTCTGGAAAGTTAGGGAAAACATCTTCCAATATAGAGTGTACAAGGACAGCGAATGTCTAACCAGTCTGTGATGATCAACTGTATCTATAACCAATCCTGGTAAAGGTCAGGCAAACCCACGTGGGACTGTCCAATTAGCAGAGGGAAACTGAGGCTCTTTGTTTAAAATATATAAAAACTGAAGGAAAAATATGCCCGGGGTCCCCGTACTGAACTGCTGTGTCAGTTTATGTCGGGCACCCAAGCTTAAGCTTGAATAAAGGCTCTTCTGTGGTTGCATACGGCTTGGTCTCCTGGTGGTCTCTCCGGGACAAAGGGTCTGAGCATAACAATACCACATGCTATGATCAGGAAAGGAATTGCAAGGTGGCGTGGGCACCTCCTGAACAACAGCAGTGGGGAGATGTTGGTGGCGTGATCTGCACTTTCTGTACTGCTCATAGCTTCCTCTGCATCTGAAGTGGAACATAGAGCCTGGAACGAGTTGTAAATGCAGCCTCGCAAAGGTTACTCTTCTGCATCTTTTAATTAATTAATTTATTTTTATTTATTTATTGCTGCATTGTAATCATACATCTTGATGAGTTTCAGGGTGGTAGAAGTATACATGCACACCTCGGTCAATTAGCCCTCCCCCAATTCCCACCCCCATTCCCTCCCCCTTCCCTCCTTCTCGTGTTCAGCATAGTAGTTGACTTTGATATATTTATGTATGTACATCCTGAGCATTAGGGTGCTTCCCTCTTTCCCCCTCCCATCTCCCTCAGTTAGGTCGCCTTCTTCACTCATCTAAGGTTTTCTCCATCTTTGTCTGGAGTCCCTCCTATGTCCCATTTTCTCCCTAGCTTCCACATATTAGGGAGAACATCCGACTTTTCACTTTTTGTGACTGACTAATCTCACGTAGCATAATGTTCTCTCATTCCATCCATTTCCCTGCATCTTTTAATTCATGGACTACAGGGCAGTGATGGAGCTCATAGACTTTAGAAGGCATGTCAGTTTGATTTCAATTTTTCACTTTCTAGAGCCGCATGAATCAAAGGGAAAACCACTGGCCACGTGTGGACATTTAAATTTAATTTAATTAAAATAAAATACAGTTGAATAGTGAGTTCTGTAGTCTTGCTGGTCACATTTCAAGTGCTCAGATGTAGAACATCTCCATCGCAGTGGAAAGTTCTACGCACAGCGCTATTCTACAGCAGTTGTTTTTGTTTCTGTGGTTGACATTCTAGTTCAGCACATCCCCATCACCCACCTGTGCTAGAGCAGAAGCATCCCTTCTTCCACTTTTGCTCCTCAACGATTTCTTCTTCTCTCAGAAACCATTAACACCTTCTTAAATTTCAAATCAGACTGTGACATCTCTTTCCATAACTTCTTTTTATATACTAGTGTAAAATCCAGGATCTTTACTATTCATTGCCCACAGCACTTTGCATTACATGACTCATGTATATCTTTCTTACCACACATTCTACATCTCACCAACATCCTGTCTCCTTACTTACTACTACTTTCAAGCCTCAGTGTCTCTTTTCTGATCTTTGAATGTCCCAAGCATGGTTTCCCTGATTCCCTGAGGACTTGGCCTAGATATTCCCATCACTTAAATGCTTTTGCCTTTTATTATCATATGTCTTACCTCTTCAGTTCAATCAAATCTCAAATTAAGTTTAACTTCTCCCTGGAAGACCTTGTATGATCACTTTCTTATATTCTATCATGTTAATTTCCTTAGCCTTTACTATTACCTGTTAATTTTGATGGCTCACATATTTTTTACTTATTATTTTTCTTTATCCACTATATTGTAAGTTGCATGAAAGCAGGGTTCTCGTGTCTTTTATTCTGTGCTGAACGTTCAGTGCCTAGCTATTGTCAGACAAAGATAGGTGCTCAATAAATAATTTGAAATGACAGAAGAGGACAGGCAAAACTTGTCACATTATTTTACCTCCACAGCCACTGAACATTTTAGATGAAATACTTATTTAATCTCCACAATTTATATCTGAAGAATGTACTAATGATACGTTTTTGTTTTCCAGATGGGGAAAGTAGTTAGGCAATATTTAGCCCTTTTATACATTTTTATTCGAAGTATTAGGTTTTTAAATTTTTAATTGATGTACAATTATTTCATAGAATTATAGGAACTTTGTGATATTTCAATATATCTTTACGTGGTATAATGTTCAAATCAGATGAGGGTGTGGATGAAAGGGAACCCTTATGCAGTCTTGTTGGTGATATAAATTTGTATAGCCACTCTGGAAAACAGTATGGAGGTTCCTCAAAAAACCTAAAAATATAAGTATACGATCCAGCATTCACACTACCGTTATTTACTTTTGTTTTTTAAATGAGCTGGATATGGTGGCCCATTCCTGTAATCCCAAGTACTTGGGAGGCTGAGACAGGAGGATCAGCCAATTAGTGAGGCCCTCCACAACTGAGTGAGATCCTGTTTCAAAATAAAATAGGGCTGGTGGTGTAACTCAGAGGTAGAATGCCACTGAGTTCAATCCCCAGTACCAAAACAATAAAAAAGTAATACAGAATGCTTTGCTTGAAAACCTTAACCAATATAGCTGTTAGGTACTTTGTGGAACATAAAACCTGGGAGCCTAGCCGGGCGTGGTGGCTCACGCTTGTAATCCCAGTACTTTGGGAGGCGGAGACCGGAGGATCCGGGTTCACGGCCAGCCTCAGCTCTCTTGCTCTCTCTTTCTTTCTCTCCCTCTCTCTCTCTCTGTCTCTACTTAGTGAGGCCCTCCGCAACTTCAAGAGACCCGGTTTCAAAATAAAGTATAAAAAAATAGGGCCGGGGGCGTAGCGCGGAAGTAGAACGCCCCTGCGTTCAATCCCTGGTACCGCAAAAAAAAAAAAAAAAAAAAATCTGGGAGCCTAAAAGGAAACAGAAATGTAATGAATGTTAGAAGTTACCTTATTAACATCTCTTTACCATGAATTACACACTCCTACCTTCTACCTCATTTGCCCTCTGCCTAAGTTATATCTGTATGGTTCCTTTCATAAATCTCTGCCAAAGGTATGACCAGAGCTCAAAAGTACAGACCCAGGGAAGTTGATGTTAGAGTCAGTTCACAAGAGGAAGTTGATTTTGAGGTTCTGATGAGTGTTTTCTAGAAGATAGCACTGTAGAAATACCAGCATGAGGCAAGAAATTGGACCAAATTCTCTAAAGGAACCTCTCCTTGTAAACTTCTAATCCTGTATGATTACACCTAAGAACTCTGGTTAGTAGATCACTAGGTCAGAGTAAGGTAATTTATTTCAACTCTCTGAGCCATTAAAAATAATGTGTTGCTGGGCATGGTGGGGCACACTTGTAATCCCAGTACCTGAATGACTGTGACAGGAGGATCACAGGTTCGCGGTCAGCCTTATCTACTTACTGAGACCCTCTGCAACTTAGTGAGACCCTGTTTCAAAATAAAGAATAAAAATAGAGCTCAGGGGGGGGAGCTCAGAGGTAGAAGTCCCCTGGGTTCAATCCCCAGTACCACAAAAAAAGTGTGCATTAGCTCGTACACTTAACTATTAGGTAACCAAGAACATAACAGAGACTACATAACATGATTGAATATTTTCAATACCAAAAATGCTCCATTTTCAACTATTTACATATGTAGGACAGCAAGAAGACCTCAGGACATCTTTCAAAGGATAATACATAAATATTTTGAGGATTAATGACTGATGGATTTAATATTCATCTATGTAATAAAAACACCCATCCATCCAAGCTGCTGAATGCTCATTTTGCACTTTCTACTGATTTTGTGCATGGAGGAAAGTGATTTGGGCACTCTTTACCTCATTTTGCTAAGCAAACTGTCCTTCCTTAAAGAGTACACATTCTAGCCGGGCGTGGTGGCGCATGCTTGTAATACCAGTACTTTGGGAGGCGGAGACAGGAGGATCCGGGTTCGCGGCCACCCTCAGCTCTCACTCTCTCTCTCCCTGTCTCTCTCTCTCTCTCTACTTAGGCCCTCTGCAACTTAGTGAGACCCGGTCTCAAAATAAAGCATAAAAAATAGGGCCGGAGGTGTAGCACGGAGGTAGAACGCCCCTGCGTTCAATCCCCGGTACCACCAAAAAAAAAAAAAAAAAAAAATAGGGCTGGGGGAGTAGCTCAGAGGTAAAGTTCCCCTGGGTTCAATCCCCAGTTCAAAAAAAAAAAAAAGAGTACACATTCTAGAATGGAAATGACAAATCCATTGGTTCATCCTCATCTAACAAAAACAGGGGATAAAACTGAGCATACTTTGGTGAAGCTAAAAAGGAATTGTTCTGCCTAGTGAGACCCAGAAATCGATTTTGCTTCATTCATTCCTAGAGGAGCATAAACTGCATAAGATTAACAGACAGTGCCTCAAACTTTGAAATATGTAAGGCCTTCAGAAAGTCAGTCAATGGTGCTGGTGATAAAAACATACTGGAAAAGAAATTGAAAGACTGGACATTAAGCGTCTTTTTTTACTTTTAATTTTTTTAGAAATTTATCAGTGTTTCAAAGAATCATAGATGAATAGAATATTATATCCAGAAGAAACTTTGAGTGTCAATAAACCAATTTCCATTTAAAACTGAATCTCTGATAACAGAAGTGACCTGCCCAAAGACAGAGAAATATTAAGTGTTAGATCTTAAACTGAATATATGTCTCAGAAATACGAGTCCAGAGCTTTTAAAAAGTTCTTATTAAGAATTTGCCATTGCAAAATAAAAAACAAATCTATAGGAAATAGATCTCAAATGAAGACAAGTGTTTCATTTTTTTCAATTAGGCAAAAGGATCTTAAGAAACATATCCACCTAACTACTAAAGCAGACAGAGAGATGAAGAAATGATCCTGATAACAGATTTCCTTGGGATGACATATATTTTATCCTGTAGAGAGTTAAGAGAAGGGAGTTCTTCCATTTCTTTTTGTCTCTAGAATCTCTGTCCCTGATGCTGTACTGTCATCAAAAGGAAATAAGATTCTTGTGTTTTCAATTTTTTTTAGTTAGAGAATGTGTTATTTATTTTTTTCTTTTTTCTTTTTTTTTT
>PVJS01040226.1:0-18544 GCA_004027185.1 Glis glis | reverse complement strand
AGGAAGGAAGGAAGGAAGGAAGGAAGGAAGGGAGGGAGGAGGGGGGGAAGGAGGGAGGGAGGGAGGGAGGGAGGGAGGAAGGAAGGAAGGAAGGGAGGGAGGAAGGAAGGAAGGAAGGAAGGAAGGAAGGAAGGAAGGGAAGGGAAGGGAAGGGAAGGGAAGGGAAGGGAAGGGAAGGGAAGGGGAGATAGCTCAAAACACAAATCACTGAAGAGTTGCACAGAGACTCCAGGAGACAAGATAACTCTGGTTCTAGCCACAGAGAAGGTGCAGGATGTTTGCTCTTCCAAGAAGCTTTGGGTTCTTTTCTTTTCTTTTTTTTTTTTTTTTTGGTACTGAGGATTAAACCCAGAGGCACTCTACCCTGAGCTACATCCCCAGTCCTATTTTATATTTATTTTAAAATAGGGTCTCGCTAAGTTGCTGAGGGCCTCACTAAGTTGCTGAGGCTGGCCTCGAACCTGTGATCCTCTTGTCTCAGTCTCCTGAGTACTGGGATCACAGGTATGCACTGCCATGCCCGTCTGGGACCTGGGGTTCTTCCTTAAGGCTGGGGGCAGGGATTGTGTAATAGTTGCAGATTTTCTGTCTGGAATGATGAAAATACTCTGTGCCCAGATGGCTGCACCACATTGCGAAGGTACTTAATACACCGAGTTGTACACTTAAACGTGGTTAAGATGGTAAATTCTACGTTGTGTATATTTTGCCACAATTAAAAACAAAGCAACGCATACTGGAAACAAGAAGGCAGAATTATCATTATTTGCAAATACTATGACTGTCTACCTGGAAAACCCACAGGAAGCTATTAGAACCAATGAAAGCAATAGTCACAAATCAAGGATTTTCTGCATGTCAGCCATAATTAGTTAGAAAATACAGTGGTGACAGGGAGCCACAATGATAGAAACAGTCACAATAGTAGCTAAGACATACAACGAGTAACTTTTGTTTGTTTGCTTTTTTTTTGTTTCGTATTTTTGTTGTGTTTTGTTTTGTTTTGGGTGATGGGGATTGAACCCAGGGGTATTCTACCTCCGAGCTGCACTCCCAGCTTATTTTATTTTTATTTTGAAACAGGGTCTTGCTAAGTTGCTGAAGTTTTCACTAAGTTGCCAAGGCTGGCCTCAAACCTGCGATTCTCCTGTCTCAGCCTCCCAAGTACTAGGATTACAGACTTTCGCCGCTACACCTAACACTGAGTAATTGACAGAATAAGTAGGATTTATATGAAAAAGGGCTACAATGTCTGGAGCTGCTCAAGAAATATTTGTTAAATTAATGATAACTACAAATTTTTCCAGAGTTATATAAAAGAAACAATGGAATAAAAGAAAAGATTTACCCTGTTTAAGAGGGAAAATAGAAAAAAAAAACGATGATGAGCTGGGCCTGGTGACACACACCTCTAATCTCAGTATTTGGGAGTCTGAGACAGGAGGATTGCAGGTTTGAGGCCAACCTCAGCAACTTAGTGAGACCCTCAGCAACTTAACAAGAGCTTGTTTCAAAATAAAAAGTAAAGCCAGGCGTGGTGGCGCATGCTTGTAATCCCAGTACTTTGGGAGGTGGAGACCGGAGGATCCGGGTTCGTGGCCAGCCTCAGCTCGCTCTCTCTCTTCCTGTCTCTCTCTCTCTCTCTCTCTCTCTCCTTAGTGAGGCCCTCCGCAACTTCGTGAGACCTGGTTTCAAAATAAAGTATAAAAAAATAGGGCGGGGGGTGTAGCGTGGAGATAGAACGCCCCTGCGTTCAATCCCTGGTACCGCAAAAAAAAAAAAAGGGGCTGGGGGTGTAGCTCAGAGGTAGAATGCCTCTGGGTTCACCAGTACCAAAACAAACAAAAAAATGATGAATGATAAGCAAAGATATTGGTAAGCCTATTGATACATATGAAGACTAGCTATTGAGCCAGATATGATGGCACATGCCTGTAATCCCAGTACTTGGGAGACTGAGGCAGGAGGATCAAAAGTTTGAGGCCAGCTTCAAAACAAAATTTTAAAAATTTAAATTTAAATTTAAAAAGGCTGGGGGTGCCGGGCGTAGTGGCGCACGCTTGTAATCCCAGTACTTTGGGAGGCAGAGACCGGAGGATCCGGGTTCGCGGCCAGCCTCAGCTCTCTCTCTCTCTCTCTCTCTCTCTCTCTCTCTCTCTCCCTCTCTCTCTCTCTCTACTTAGTGAGGCCCTCCACAACTTCGTGAGACCCGGTTTCAAAATAAAGTATAAAAAATAGGGCCGGGGGTGTAGCGCGGAGGTAGAACGCCCCTGGGTTCAATCCCTAGTACCACAAAAAAACAAATAAATAAATAAATAAAAAGGGCTGGGGTGTAGCTTGAAGATAGAATACTCCTGGGTTCAGTCCCTAGTACACACACACACACACACACACACACTTATTTATTTGTTTGTTTATTATTTTGTGGTGCTGGGGATTGAACCCAGGGGCATTTTACCTCTGAGTTACACCCGCAGCCCAATTTTTTTTTATTCTTTTTTTTCTTTTTGCGGTACTGGGGATTGAACCCAGGGGCATTCTACCTCCGGGCTATACCCTCAGCCCTATTTTTTATGCTTTATTTTGAAACCGTATCTCACTAAGTTGCGGAGGGCCTAACTAAGTAGCTGAGGCTGGCCATGAACCCGGATCCCCCTGTCTCAGCCTCCCAAATACTTACAAGTGTGCACCACCACGCCTGGCTTATATATTCTTTATACCAGGCTGTCCTTTCCTACCACCAACTCCAGACAGTTTCTCCAAGGACCTGGTGATCTGCTGAGCAAGGGCGGGGCTCTGCGACAGGGAGCTCTTGTTCAAATCCGCCCCGCCCAGTCCGCTCCTGGCCTGCTCTCTGCAGTCTTTCCTGGGTCCCCAGGTCCTGGCCTGCAGATGCTCTGTTCGTGAAACGGGCTGTGACTCAGAACTGACCACACAGCTGGGTGTGGTGGCGCACACTTGTAATCCCAGTACTTGGGAGGCTGAGACCAGAGGATCCGGTTTGCGGTCAGCCTCAGCTACTTAGTGAGGCCCTCTGCAACTTAGCAAGACCCTGTTTCAAAATAAAGAACAAAAAATAGGGCTGGGGGTGTAGCTGTCAGGTAGAATGCCCCTGGATTCAATTCCCAGTACCACAAAAAAAAAAAAAAAAAAAGCCGAGCGTGGTGGCACATGCTTGTAATCCCAGTACTTGGGAGGCTGAGACAGGATTGCAGGTTCGCGGCCAACCTCAGCTACTTAGTGAGGCCCTCCGCAATTTAGTGAGACCCTGTTTCAAAATAAAGAATAAAAATTGGGCTGGGAGTGGAGCTCAGAGGTAGAATGTCCCTAGGTTCAATCTCTAGAACCACACACACACACACACACACACACACACACACAAAAGAACTGACCACACGTCAGGCACCATTTCAAGTGCTTCACGTGACCTGAATCATTTATGCCTCCCTGCAGCCCTACGGGCGGATGGTATTATGGTGCCCATTGCAGATGAGGAAACTGAGGCACACAGAGAGGAACTAACTTGCAGGACAATGAGAGACCCCAAAGCAGTGCGCGCAGTCTGCCCCCGAATGGACTCTCCCATTGCAGGCCTGCGGCTCCTCCTCCACCTGCCCATCACCTGGCACGCCTGGAGACAGGGGTCTGCTCTGTCACTGTCCCTGGTGCCTGGCACACAGTAGGTGTTCACGTGTATTGAATAAAAGGAGTTTTGGCTGCAGGGTGACTCCTGGGAGTCCACCTTAGCTCCCCCTGCAGTGTCTTCAACACGAACACCCCTGATGCTTCTCCAGCGCTAACCGCGACCCCAAGGTGTGCAATCAGCATGGTCCTTGGTGACGGGCGTCAGCCATGCCCCACAGGTATCACTGTCCCCAGGACCTTCTTCCTGTGTCCCGCCCTTGGGCATTCAGCTTGCTGCACTTCCAGTAGCGTCCATGGCAAGTCTGAGTCTCAGGTGACACCCGGTTGGCTTTCCCAACATGTCCCATGCTGGCGGCCAAGCGCGTGCAGGGGCCTGGGTCACCTGCGACTCCCCACAGCGGTCTAGACCTTCCGCTCCTTCCAGCTTTCTCTCCTGTGGGTGGAGCCCCAGGGACCGTCCCGGCATCATTGCTGGGGCCTGATGGGAGACAAGGCAGCGGCTCTGAGGCAGCCCTGGCCTGTGCCTGGGGTTCACCTAAGAGGCGGCAGAGGCCAGTGTCACCATCCTTCCAGTTGTCATCACTGCAGACGTTCTGTGCTGCTCAGAGCACATCAGAAGGCGTCGTCCTGAGACCCTTCCTGGGAGGAACTGTCCAGGAGCAAGAAGTCCTGAAGGGAGACGCCCCAGAAACTGCACCTGAGACAAAGATGAGATCGTTGACGTTGATCCGAGAAGGATGGTGGGAAGGAAGGAAACTCCCAGTGGGGGCCTCTGAGCCCAGGACACGCCTCAGAGCTGTCCCTCCCCGGGCACAAGGAAGCCTGGGAGTGCATCCACCATCAGGGACGAGGGCCACTCCCAGCCATTAGCTACCTGGCAGGGCCTGCCCCACCTGTGCGGCCAGGCTGACAGCGCCCTCGGCGGCGGAGGACCACAGTACCTACAATAGGACATTGTCACCCAACTGCAGGGACCAGAAAGGAGAGGGAGGCAGAGAGGGGGACAGGGGAAGGGAAAGGGGCAAGGATAGAGAGCAGAGGAGAGGAAGAGGGACAGGGACAGGGAGGCAGAGACAGGGGAACGGGGAGCATGGTGCCACAGCACCAGGAGTGAGGCCTGCAGCGTCCCAGCCCTGCCCTGCCCCAGTCACACCAACCTGCTCCAGGTCACTCCCTGGTCACCTGTGCACCATGGCAGGTTCCTGGGCCTGCTCACTAGACTGAGCAAGAAGCCCCCCTGGCCAGCGGGCCCCCCAACACCTGGTCCCTCCCCTCCCACCACTGTTCCTGCTCAGGCCATAGATAAAGCCACGCCAGCCAGCAGTGAATTTGTGTGTGTGTGTGTGTGTGTGTGTGTGTGTGTGTGTGTGTGGTATTGGGGATCCACCTCCAAGCTACACTCCCTGTCCTTTTTATTTCTTATTTTGAGATAGGGTTTTGCTAGATTTCTGAGGGTCTCGCTAAGTTGCCAAGGCTGGCCTCGAACCTGCGACCTTCCTGTCTCAGCTTCCCAAGTACTGGGATTCAGGTGTGCACCACCATGCCAGCTCCAGCTCTGGACACTTGGATTTGCTGATTCTTTCCTCCAGGGCTGCTGGGGCCCCAGTGTTAGAAAAAGCAATGAACACCTGTGTTGGCCTCTACCTGCCTCATCGGAGATGTCTGGATTCTTTCTGCTTGATAGGCATCCCACCGCGGGGTTCACTCAGCAAACTGGCAGAGAGGGAGTGGGGACCCCAGCCCCTGGGCCCCAGGCCTGTGCCCCAACCTTCACTCACCTGTGTGTGGACGCTAAATGTTCGTTCTCTCCTTCTGATGCAGGGCGGTGGGACCTTCAAGGTCAGAGGCCCCTTAGGGAGTCTGGTAAGAGCCACTTGCCTGAAGAGTCACACTTGTCCACGCGCTGAGTCTCTGCTTTTAAGAAGCTTCGAGTATTTGGAAGCGGGTTAGCCGCTCCGTCCTCCAGAAGGGAGTGGAGGGTGGAGAGCCCTGGAGGGGACCCTGGGGGAGCCTGCCCACCGGCCACTGCACCTCGGGGCCCAACCTCCACCCCGCCCCTGTGCCCCGCCTGGGCCTCACCCCCAGGCACCAGCATCCTAAGGGAAGTCCCAGAGAGGCCTCCCTGGGTCTGGAGCGTCCCCTGCCCCAGCTTCTATCCCAGAGGCTCTCGGGAGGTGGGCATCTCTTTGCCTCTGGACTGTCAGAAGAAATCATCTGTCTAAACTGGGCATGGTGTGCATGTCTGTAATCCCAGTATTTGGGGGTCTCAGGAGGATCGCAGATTCGAGGCCAGCCTCAGCGACTTGGCGGAGGGCCCTGAGCCTGACTCAGTCAGGGGAGATGGGCTTGGTGCAGGGACACAGGGAAGGTCCTAGAAGGACACTGCTTGCCCCTCATCAGCCTTGTTCCAGTCTGTGGCCGCCTGAGGCAGGCGGGTGTCTCCCTCCTAGAAGCAGTTTGTGGAATCTCTCTGGAAAATTCTTAGGCATTTCTTTTTCTCTGTGTATATGGTACTGGGGATTGAACCCAGAGGCATTCTACCTCCAAGCTACACCTCCAGCCCTATTTTATTTTTTATTTTGACACAGGGTCTCACTAAGTTGCTAAGGGTCTCATTAAGTTGCTGAGGCTAGCCTCAAACCTGCAATCCTCCAGTCTCAGCCTCCCAAGTACCGGGATGACACACCATCACACCTGGCTCAGACTTCCCACTTATTGAAATGGCTCTTGAGCTGGGCACACTGCCTGCAGAGCAGCTGCAGAGAGGAAGGCTGAGGCAGGAGCAGGAGCACTGGTGGGAGACAGTCACAATCCGGCCTCTACGTGGTGTCCCGGGGCGGCTGCACCCTCCGGCTTGCTCCCAGTAGGGTCCTGGCCTTGGGGATCACCCACTGTGAGAGACTGTGACAGCTAGGGCCACTAGAACAAACATGACCTGAAGGCTCAGACAGGACAACAGGGAAATGAGCAGCCAGCGCCTTAGAAACAAGCTGAACAGACTTCCAGGGGCGCGGCGTCCTGCCAGGCTGGAGGTCTCCAGGGGGTGGGAGATTGAGGATGCCCCCCACCCAGAACCCAAACCTCTCCCCTGCAGCCCCTCGAAGCCATGCATGGCACTTCCTGTGACTGGGACCACCGCTGAGAGTGTGCCGCCCTCTGCAGAGGCCACATGTGGCTACTGAGCCCTTGAATGTGGCTCATGCCTGTGATCCCAGCACTAGGAAGGCTGAGACAGGAGGATCGCAGGTTTGAGACCAACCTCAGCCACTTAGCAAGACCCTCAGCAACTTAGCAACATCATGTTTCAAAATAAAAAATAAAATAAGGCTGGGGGTGTGGCTTGGAGGTAGAATGCCCCTAGGTTCAATCCCCAGTGTGAAGAAGAGGAAAATAAGAGAAGAAGGAGATCCGGGCGTGGTGGTGCACGCTTATAATCCCAGTCCTTGGGAGGCTGAGACCAGAGGATCCGGTCTGTGGCCACCTGAGGCAGGCGGTGTCTCCCAGCTACTGAGACACCCAGGCCAGCCTCAGCTACTTAGTGAGGCCTCTGCAACTCAGTGAGACCCTGTTTCAAAATAAAGAATAAAAAATAGGGCTGGAGGTGTAGCTCGGAGGTAGAATGCCCCTGGGTTCAATCCCTAGCACCACTAAAAAACAAAAAAATTAAATAGCCACGGGTGTACTGGGGAGCAGCTACAAACCCTCAGTCACCCACCTCCCCACTGTGGCGCACGGCTCAGCC
Source organism: Glis glis (assembly GCA_004027185.1). Classification (NCBI taxonomy): domain Eukaryota; kingdom Metazoa; phylum Chordata; class Mammalia; order Rodentia; family Gliridae; genus Glis; species Glis glis. The sequence continues at coordinate 11,157 of PVJS01040226.1, read as the reverse complement.
TCCAGCAGAGTAACCGGGGCAGGACCTTCATCCTCAGGGGACTGCAGCTGCCCACCAGGTGGAGGAGCACGGTGGCAAGAAACACACAACATCCTGCTGGTGGCATTGGAACAGGGCTTCTGGGGCCTCATTCTGGCCTGGGCCACCCGCCGGTCAGGCCTGCTCTGAGCCCTCCCTGCTGCTCTGTGCCGCTGCCGTCCACTCTGCCCAACCAGCGTGCCCGGGCTTGCAGGTCACTGGGTCTCTTAGTTCACTGTCTTAGCCTGACGACCTTCGTCCCCTGCCACAGGCCAAGCACAGTGCCAGGCTCTGTCCCCTGCAGCCAGTGGATATGTGGGGATTCCGTGTGGGCATGAGCATGTCCCCAGGCCCTGGGCTGAGGCCAGCAGGCAGCGTGGGGGACAGCCTCCAAGGAGGAAGCAGACGGCGGCAGGGTAGCTGAGAGGGAGCGACAGGGCCCCCCAGGCAGAGGGAGCCAGGGCACATTCCAGGGTGTGAGGGATGAGGCCACAGAGGCTGGGGGCCCCTGATGGCACCAGGCGTTGTACCCCGTGTCCTGCTGAGACCGCAGCCCGAGCATAGCCCAGATCCACAGCACAAACCACCGAGGGGCTGGTGGCACAGGGGAGGTGGCCTGGATGCCCACGGATGGGACCGGGAGCCAACGGAGTTCCCAGGGCACTCTCTCTTCCTGGAAAAGCCATGCCCTGTTTAGCAGCCAGGTCTTCTGCGGGGCACTCTTAGGTGACCGCTGTCCTTCCAGCTGCACCGACAGCCTCCTGCTAGTGACTTCATTTTACAGGAAATCTGAGGATCAGAGAGGTTCAGAATGTGATCAAAGACACACAGTAGAGACAAGGGTGGAGTCAGGACTGCTTTGATGCCAGTGTGGAGACCCTTAGCAGAGTGCAGGTGTGTGTCCCTGGGTGTCGTAGAGTGTGTCAATGTGTGCCTGTGTGTGTGTGAATTGGTGTGTTTCACTGTGTTATGTCACTGTGCGTGTGTCACTGTGTGTCTGTGTGTGAATCAGTGTATGTTACTGTGTGAATATCATTGTGTGTCTGTGTGTGTGAATGAGTGTCACCGTGCCACTATGTGCATCACTGTGTGTGTGAATTAGTGTGTCACCGTGAGTGTCACTCTGGGGGCCTGTGTCACTGTGTGGCTTCTCAAGCTGAAGATGACGATTTCAATTGCAATTGAGGCTGAGCGTGAGGCTGACACTCTGCCACAAGGCTCTGATTTCTTGCAAACGTCCTTCAAGAAGCAAAGGAGACAGAGAGGAGGAGGCGGGGGCCGCAGAGGCAGCGCCGGCAGCAGAGGCCACAGAAGGAACCCGAGGCGGCCTCACCAGCACCCCGAGGCCGGACACTTCTGGGGCTGTCACCCCCTGGAGGGAACGAGGGCCCTGCAGAAACCCAGCCACACCCTGACCACAGCGCTAAGACAGCAGCTGTCTGGAAGGATCCAAGGTGATAAAAATATAAACTCCATTACTTACCAAATCACTTGCAGCTTAGAGGCCTCCTCTCCCGTTGTCATGGAATTGACAATACTGATAAGGATCAAAAGAACCAGAATAGACTCCAGAGCTATTACCCGCTAACTCTCAGAATCTCTTTTTCTTAATCTTCAGGCTTTGTCCTCTCTCTAAAGAACATTCTAGACACTGCAATGTGGCCCTCCATCACTCCAAATGCCGGCACCCCACTCTACCCTAGACCAACACCCCATTCTTGGGAAGAGCCCCCTCCTTCCACCTTAGCTGTGTGATGGACTATCCAAATGCCCCCAAGCCCTGGGGACCACGTGACCCAGGCTGGGCCAATCAGAATTCTGCCCTGGGATTTTGCATATTGGAACAGGAGAGAAGCACCAGGCTGTCCAGGGAGACAAAGGGGTCTCTGTGAGCCATGAGCCGTGGGTAGCCAGAGCCAGGAGACAGGGAGGGCCCTGCTTCCAACCAGGCCTGAAGTCCAGCCTCACCCTGGCTCTTTCCTTGATGTTTGTTTGTTTGTTTGTTTGTTTGCTTGCTTGCTTGTTTGTTTTGTGGTACTGGTGATTGAACCCAGAGCATTCTACCTCTAAGCTACACCTCTAGCCCTTTTTCAGCTTTTATTTTGAAACAGGGTCTTGCTCGGTTGATGAGTCTTGCTACATTGCTAAGGCCGGTCTTGAACCTGTGATCCTCCTTTCTCAGCCTCCCAAGTACTGGGATTATAAGCGTGTGCCACCACGCCCAGTTTCTTCCCCTGATTTTGGTTCCCCTATTAAATTACTCTTTGAGTCTATAATTTGCTTCTGGGTGTTGGGGGCAGAACCCAGGGACTCACACAGGCCAGCAAGTGCCAGACCCCCAGCCCTACCCTTCGGGTCTAAACTCCTCTGACTGGGTTTGTGTCCCTGGAAACTCCCCAACCTGGTCTGGGCCCCTGACCACCCCTCCTTGTGCCACAGGAGGGGCAGGTGGCCTGTCCCCACCTACTAGTCCCCTGGCCTTCCTGGCTGCTTCTGTCTCATCACAGCCTGGATGTCACCTCTTCCAACCCTCCCTGGCTACCCCATCTAAATGAGCCCCTGGTTCCCCAGCCAACCCCTTCGTGTGTTTCCGTCCTCACATTTGTCACAAATTATAATTATACACGAGTGGGCCGTTTCCCCTGTCACTACATGCACTATGAGGGTGGGGACCTAGTTTGTCAGGATGAATCTGGACTCTCAGTTACAGGTTTCAGAAACCCAATCCTCTGGCAAGAAAGGGAATCGCTGGCTGGACAGCTGGGCAGCCCAGACGGGTGTCACCCAGAGGCTTCTCCCCGCAGCCAGGTCAGCCTGGTCAGGAGCTGTTACTCCCAGGAAAGGAGAGCCAGGCCCCTTTGGCTCTGTCTGCAGAGCAAAGCTCAAGGAAGCTTCTGATTGGTCCTTCTGGGGTCACATGGCCGGGGCCACGAGCCAATCGCATGGCTCAGGGTGGGGCATCTCAGTGGCTCAACCTGTTGGGCGCATCCAGGCATCAGCAAGATAGTGGGAGGCAGGGAGGCGTGGTGGCATGGCAGCAGGGAGGGGGCCCTCCTGTGGAAGGACACCTGTACATTCTCTGAGGGATGACCAGCCACCAATGTCACATGGTGGCTGCAGAGAGTGGGCACTGATCAGCATGTGTGATTGACGGGTGATAGAATGGACACAGGCCGCCCTGCCTGCCTTGTCCCTTTCTAGTGCCTCGCCAAGGGCCCCTCACCCCTCCTCAGGCGGCGGTGGCTCAGCAGAACCCACAGATGGGCTCCATGCTCATCGGAACATTGTTGTGAAAGCGGGGCAGGATCCAACACCATCTAGATCAGCCAGAGGATCTGAGGCGGAGGCAGCAGAAGGCATGTCATCAGAGGTGTGTGAGGCCTGGATCCCTGGACTCCTGGCTCTAGAGGTCCCCACCCCATGGAGACTCTCAACCAGGAGGCCATGGGCTCTGTATCCCTGGAGCTCACAGAGAAGCCAGGCTGGGGGTGTGGGCATGGACTCTGTGTTAGGGAGGAGGCCATGGAGAGCCAGGGCAACTGCAGAGAGACTGTCAGGCTGAGCCCAAGGAAGTATCTCTAAGATGCTCAGCACGAGGAGCAGGAACCAGGAAAGACAAGGAGAGGGAGAAGGAACACCCAGAGGTGGTGCCCTGAAGAGGTGCAGTGAGGCCCCTCCAGGCAGGTGGCCACAAGGGGATTCCAGGGACAGGAAGCTGCTGGGTCAGAGGGACACAGACACAGATCTCAAAGCCTGTGCTGTTGGCATAAATTGTTAGGTGTGAACCAGGAACACCCCTATAATCCCAATACTTGGGAGGCTGAGACAGGAGGATCACAGGTTCGAGTCCAACCTTAGCAACTTAGTAAGACCCTTAGCAACTTAGCAAGACCCTGTCTCAAAATAAAAATAAAATAGGGCTGGGGTTGTAGCTCAGAGGTGCAATGGCCCTGGGTTCAGCATCCAGTACCCCCCAAAAAATTGTTAGGTGTGGCTGCTGCTGAGAATAACACTTCATCCTACATCCTCCTGCTGCAGCTTTTGCTGGAAACACGTCCCCATTTAACAATTCTACATGGAACATCATGATCACCAACGACTGTGGCCCAGCACCCTCATCTCATAGGCTTGATGACCGAGGCCAGGAGAGGAGTCACTCCCCCAGGTCATAGCAGTGGAGCTGGCAGATAAAATCCCAGAGAAGCCTCTGCCATCCCGGCCTTCTTCTGTGCCTTCCTTCTTCTGTGCGTCAAAACACCGAAATCCAACGCACCCTCAGCTCCCAGGGGCTGAGAAGACAGCCGCACCATCAATTATTAAACAACACTTAAAAGCCAAAGAAAAGCTGGGCGTGGTGGCGCACGCCTGTAATCCCAGGACTTGGGAGGCTAAGACAGGAGGACCTAAGGTTTGAGGCCAGCCTGGGCAACTTAGCGACACCCTCAGTAACTTAGTAAGACCCTATTTCAAAATAAAAAATAAAAAGGGCTAGGGGTGTAGCTCAAAGCTAGAGCACCCCTGGGTTCAATCTCCAGGGAAGGAAGAAGGAAGGAAGGAAGGAAAGAAGGAAGGAAGGAAGGAAAGAAGGAAGGAAGGAAGGAAGGAAGGAAGGAAGGAAGGAAGGAAGGAAAGAAGGAAGGAAAGAGGGAGGGAGGAAGGGAGGGAGGGAGGAAGGGAGGGAGGGAGGAAGGGAGGGAGGAAGGGAAGGAAGAAGAAAAGAGAGAGGGAGGGAGGGAGAGGAGATTCTTAAAAGGAAAGTCTGGTGAAATGAAGTAATCCAGTGAACAGGCAGAATGTGTGTTGCTTTATGAAATATATATAAAAGTCAGGTTTTTTTTTTTTTTGAGGTACCGGGGATTGAACCCAGGGGCATTCTACCTCCGCACTACGCCCCCGGCCCTATTTTTTATACTTTATTTTGAAACTGGGTCTCACGAACTTGTGGAGGGCCTCACTAAGAGGAGAGAGATAGAAAGAGAAAGAGAGAGAGAGAGACAGACAGCGAGAGAGCTGAGGCTGGCCGCGAACCCGGATCCTCCGGTCTCCGCCTCCCAAAGTACTGGGATTACAAGCGTGCGCCACCACGCCCGGCGCAAAGTCAGGGTTTTTCTTGTGTGTGGTACTGGGGATCAAGCCCAGGGGCACTCTATCTAAGCTGCACCCCCAGCCCTATTTTATTTTATTTTTTATTTTTTGAAACAGGGTCTTGCTAGGTTAATGAGAGTCTCACTACTTGCTGAGGCTGTCCTCAAACCTCTGATCCTCCTGTCTCATCCTCCCAAGTACTGAGATTACAGGCATGTGCCGCCACCCCCCCCCAAGAGTCAGGTTTTAATCAGCTTAATAAATATTCTTGGGGAAGAACTCTGTCCTGAGCCAAAAGTTCACCTTTGGATTCTTGGAGCATTTGTCTATGGCCCAGGGTGATTATATGGGTCAAATATCAGAGTGAGCCCCTGTTCCCCACCCAAGATACTGCCAGGGTGTGGACAGCCTACCTGGAAACCCTCCGTGGCTCCCAGCATCTTGCTCTAAGAGGTGTGTTAGGAGGCTCTGCCATTGGGAATCTTCGGCTCCTGTGACTCGTGGGTGACTCTCAGCCTTAGTTTTCCCTTTTCAGCCCGAGGTCGGGAGGAGCCTAATGGCTTCTGATTTGGTCCCATCTAGCGTTTTCTTGGGCTTTACCCAGAGGTGCTTTTCTCTGAGCTATATCCCTAGCCCTTTTGATTTTTTTATTTTGAAATAGGGTCTTGCTGAGTTGCTGAGGGTCTTGCCAAATTGCCCAAGCTGGCCTCAAACCTGTTATCCTCCTGTCTCAGCCTCCCAAGTCCTGGGGTTACAGGTGCAGGCTACCGCTCCTGGCTCCCCTCTTTTCTTTCTCATCACCAACCTTTTTCCCCCAGCGCCTCCACACCTCATGGGGTCAGAGGAAACCTGCAGATTCTTTGTCATTCCTCCCATTAAGAGGTGGAGTCTGAGCCAGGCATGGTGGTGCGTGTCTGTAATCTTAGCAATTGGGAGGCCGAGACAGGAGGATTGCAGGTTCAAGGCCAGCCTCAGCAACTTAGATAGACCCTCGGCAATTTAGTGAGGCCCTGTTTCAGAATAAAAAATGAGGGCTGAGGGTGTAGCTCAGATATAGAATCCCCCTGGATTTAATCCCCAGTACCAAAAAGAAAGGAGGGGAGGGTTGTAAATCAAGCGAGTGAACTATAAGCAAAGGCACTGGGTTTCTATCTTTCTAATAACCCGGAAGGCCAGGTGTGAACTGATTCCCTGCCAAGACACGGTGGTAGCAGGCAGCTACCGCACTGACCTCTGACCCCTAGTTGCTGGTCCTGGCCAACCTCAGACCCCTTCCTTCCATCCTTTTTCCCATGTGTAGTACTGGGAATTGAACCCAGGGGTGTTCTACCTCCAAGCTGCACCCCCAGCCTGATTTTATTTTTTATTTTGAAACAGGGTCTTGCTAAATTGCTGAGGGTCTCACTAGGTTGCCAGGCTGGCCTTGAACCTGCAATCCTCCTGTCTCGACCTCCCAAGTACTGGGATTACAGGCGTGTGCCACCACGCCGGGCTGGTTACATAGTAGTCCCACCCTGCAGGCATGGATGGAAATAACCTCAAGAGCAGAGACAACAGTAAAAGAATCAGGAAGCTACGAGTTCTGAGTGTGCACTACCTTTGTAAGTTTATTGAATTTAATTTTTAATAATGGCTGAGTTTAACAGTCGTCTTGAAAATTTTGCTGAAAATGTAATCATTTGCTCCCTAGGGCCAGTGGGCACAGTTCCAGCAGAGCATGGAACGTTCTAGCCAGCGCTCCTTCCACAGAGGGTCCCGTGGAGTCCACCAGAATGTCCCCATCTGGCCCTGGGAGGCAAAAGCGACCCGGTCTAGTCCCGCCAAGAGAGACCCTGCCCACGGGGATCGATTTGCACCAAGTGGCAAGATGCCCTGGGCATTTTATTGTTGATTCTACCGACCACAGCTAATGGCTGCTGGCTTGACAATTGTCACACATCCTTAATGTAATTCCATCAATCATGTGACATGGCTCCTGTGGTCCCCCCATTATACAGATGATGCGGTCGAGGAGCTTGTCTTAGGTGACAGTGCTGGGTGGCAAGGCTCAGTCTCGGACCCTTTCTACTCTCCTGAGGTGAGGGAGAAGGACACGATGTGCATGATCGTGTCTCCAGGGAGCTACCCCCTTGAGGCCACAGTCTCCAGGGCCACTGACAAGAAGCTGAAGGGTGCCGGGGTGGGGGTAGGTAATCCCCCCAAAATATATCCCAGTCTAGCTGGGAGTAGTGGCGTGGGCCTGAAATTCCAGCACTCAGGAGGCTGAGACAGGAGGATCACAGATTTGCAGCCAGCCTCAGCAACTCAGTGAGACCTTCAGCAACTCAGCCAGACCCTGTTTCAGAACAAAAAAATCAAAAGGGCTAGGGGTGTAGCTTGGAGGTAGAACAGCCCTGGGCTCAATCCCCAGCACCACATGCACACAAGAAAATTCCAGTCAACCATCTCCCCCCATCCATGGGCCCCCGATATAGCCAGCTGCTTAGAGAGGGGTCAGGACAGATGTTCTCCCCCACAGCTGTCCCCCTCCAAAGGGAGGTACTCTCTCAGCTTACCTTCCTACATCATAAATTTCTGGATCAGTGAATTATTGTCTTTATATTCAGAGGAAACAATAAAGCTATTTTCAGCTTGGGAACAAATGAGTCCAATGATAATAAAACCCCAAAGGCAGCTTCTGAGAAACCCTGCTGTGCCATTGTGGAGGTCGGAGGTCGCAGCCTTCTTTGCTCAAGGGGGGCCTGGCGGGGTGGGAGGGGGGACATACAGAAAGGAGGTGAGGAGCAGGGACGCAGACGCATCCTGGAGTCACACTGCTGGACAGGACCCTGGGTTTTGAACCACACCCTGAGGACCAGAGAGGCAGAGCGCCCTGCCCCGGGACACACAGCTGTGGGTGCCAGCCCCCCCCCCAAGCTCTGCGGGGCGCCACGGCTCCGGCGAAGGCCCCAGTGTTTTCTCAGCACTTGGGAACAGATGGCTCCAACTCCCACCCACGGAAGCCAAACATTTTCCCTGGTTACTGTGCTAATTTGCTCACAAGCCTCCTCTTGTAAATAGAGAGTACAAAAGATCTTCCACGCAGCATGGCTGACGGGACATCCTGACACCAGGCAGGGAGGCCAGGTAAGTCCAGGAGCCTCAGCCGGCCCATGGGCCACAGGAGGGTACTGGGTTGGGCCCACACAGGCTGGGTTCTGGTCCCGGCTCCTCCGCGGCCCTGTCAGGCCTGGCCGGGGACCTTGGGCCAGCCTTGGGCTCCCTGGCATCAGTCTCTGCATCTGTGAAACAGGCGAGCTGACTCTTAAGGAGTGAGGCCCGCGCTCTTCTGTATGCGCTCTGAGAACTGGATGTGTCCCCTGGAGCCTGGGCTCCCTTCCTGCCTTCATCTGGGGTCGGGGTCATGGCCACCCCCCTCTTTTCCCTCCTCCACCTGGCCCTGTCCCCAGGCCCAGAGAGGAGCTGATTCCTTCAGGCTTCTCAGCTGTGTGACCTTGACCAACTGCCTTCACCTCCTGGGCCATGCTCCACCTGCAAAGTGGGGTGCCTATGAGCCTCCCTCAGAGTCTGTGGCAGGGATCAGATGAGTGCTCAGGATCACCCCTTCCACCCAGAAGTCCAGGGAGGCTTCCTGGCAGAAGGAACAGTGTTGCTTAGACATATGAGACAGTGGGAGTCAGTGTGTGCAGACAGGCCGGCCCCCCAGGCGGCGGGAACTTCCAAGGTAAAACATGGATAAAAGAGGTTCCTATTGAGCTGGGTGTGGTGGCACACACCTGAAATCCCAGTACTCTGGAGGCTGAGACAGGAGGATCGCAGGTTCAAGGACAGCCTCAGCAATTTAGCAAGACCCTGTTTCAAAATGAAAAATAGAATAGATCTGGGGGTGTAGCTCAGAGGTAGAACACCCCTGGGTTCAATCCCCAGCATCAAACAAAGAAAAGAGGTGCCTGGTGGGGTGGAGAGACGCCGCAGGTCACTGAGGGAGGCTGTGCTTCGAGGGAGGGCTGTGGGGGCTGCCTGCGGGTCCGTGTGGAAGGGTTAGAGCCGGCTGGGAGGGAGGAGGCCAGGGATCCAGGGGAGCCACAGGCCCGGGGTCCCCGGAGGCTCCCAGCCCACCCCACCCCCTTCTTGCCCAGCCAGCCTCATCCTCAGCAGCTGGTAATGAAGAGCTGCTTCCAGCTAAAAGCTCTTGGTGCCTGGCCAGGCAGCTCCCCCATCCTGGCCGGCCTCCAGCAGCCGTATGCACCCCACGGGAGTCTTCACCCTCCTCGCTGGCCTGCGCCCTCCTGGAGGACGGAGCCCCAAGAGGCCACCTACGAGGCTTGGAGCACCGAGGATCCTGGTCTGGGGTGCAGCTCTCTAATCTCCAGGCCTGGGGGGGGGGCAGGGAGCATTTTAAGGACAGCCTGGGCTCTGGGGAGGGACAGGTATCTGCCTGGCCATGCTGTGTGGCTTGGGCAAGCTCCTCTGCCTCTCTGAGCTTCATCGACCCCTCTGGAATAGTTGCCCCTCCCAGAGGCACTGTGAGGATCTGAGCCAACTTGGCCCCAAGCCTGGCACGTAGCCAATGCCATGAGTGCCCCCCTAGCCTGTGTGCTCAGCCCCACAGCAGGGCCACACACCATCCTGGGAGGGACTCGCGGGTCCCATTGGTTGATTCAATTTATCTTTTCTGCCCAGATGGTTGGGTCTCATGGTCTCCTGGAGTCTGGCTCCGTGGGGCTTGAGTGAGGCAGAGGCAGAGGCAGAGCTGGCTGACCCGCTGGTCTCCCCGCTGGGCCTGGAACTCAGGGAATTTGCCGGGCTTGTTTTCTGTCCAGGCCAGGCTTTGACGCCTTGGCCTCTGGTGCTAATGTGGCCACTGCTACCCTGTCCTAGGATTGCTGTGGGCATAAATTTGGTTCGTGTGTCGCTGTGACATGTCATTGTCTAAGACCCACCATCCTGGCCGGCCATGGTGGCGCATGCCTGAAATCCCAGTACTTGGGAGACTGAGACAGGATGACAGAGGCCAGCCTCAGCAACTTAGTGAGATAGACCCGTTTCAAAATAAAAACTAAAGCTGGGTGTGGTGGCACACGCCTGTAATATCAGTATTTGGGAGGCTGAGACAGGAGCGTCCCAGTTTAGAAGCCAACCTCAGCAACTTAGTGAGACTTTATTTCAAAATTAAAAAAAAAATAAAAGCTCAAAGGTAGAACTCCCCTGGGTTCAATCGCCATTACCAAAAATAAATAAAATAAAAGGGTTGGGGGTGTTGCTCTGTGGTAGAATACCCCTGGGTTCAATCCCCAGTACCACACACAAAAAAGACCCACCGCCCCAGCCTGACTCCCCAGCTGGCCTCCTCCTCTCTAGAGAGGGCTCCCTGGCACCCTGGTCCCTGTAACAATTAGAGGAGGTGTGGCGTATGAAAGCCACACGCCGCCCCGCAGGGGAGCAGGGAGGTGGCAGACCCCCCCTGGCCAGCACGAAGCCCTGCCCCGCCACCGCCGGCCGCCGCGCCCTCCCCGTGTCCTGAGCGGCCTCACCCAGTTGCTCTGGCCATCTCGGCTGCCCGTTGGGTTGATGGGAAAGATTGTAATGGGCTTTAAGTTAATAAGTTGGGAATAAATTAGGTTTGCACTCACGGGAAGCGGGTGGCACGGAGCCTGGGCTGGAACAGCCCCGCTGGAGCAGCGTGGGGGAGGGGCACCCCGCGCTCTGTTCCCCCCCCACACACACACACCTTATTATGAAGATTTCAAGCACAAAGAGAAGGGAAGGAGTTTGCGGGGAACACCCGTGTGCTTGCTGCCGGCTTCCAATGGATCTGCCCCCCATCTCCCCATCTTGCCTCAAAGGCAGTCACAGACAAGAGGCTGCGTCGCCCCTAAACATTTGTTTCCTGAGCTAGAGGTCAATATTTACTTTGGAGTTTGTTTGAAATGCTTTTTTTTTTTTTTTGCCATGCTGCAGATGGAACCCTGGCTTACCCATGCTAGGCACCTGCTCTACCACTGAGCCATGGCCCTGCCGGAAGTGTATAAATCTTTTTTTTTTTTTTTTTTT
>PVJS01040225.1:0-18540 GCA_004027185.1 Glis glis | reverse complement strand
AAAAAAAAAAAAAAAAAAAAAGATTGGGAACAATCTGATGACCACAAGAGTTCCCTGGCATCTGGCCCACCCAAGAGCTCATAGGTGGGTGGTAACAATGGTAACAATGCTTCAGGTGGGATAGCCCAAGTAAGCTGAGAAAATCTGCAAACGTAAAAGGTCCTGGCATTGGAGAGGGTAGGTAAGAAATATTGAATTCATTCAAATAATGAATTTTTGTTGTTGTTCTTTTTTTTTTTTTTTGGTACTAGGGATTGAACCCAGGAGTGTTCTACCTCTGAGCTATACCTCCAGCCCTATTTTATTTTTATTTTGAAAACAAGGTCTCACTAAGTTGCTCAAGTCTCACTAGTTGCTGAGGCTGACCTGGAATCTATGATTCTGTCTCAGTCTCCCAGGTACTGGGATTTCAGACGTGCGCCACCACACCCAGCTGGAAGTGTTTTAGAATGAACAACACAGAACAGTACATGATGCTCATAGGTGCCCAGGAAATGGTGCACTGATGAAAAACAGTTCAAATCTATAGCTCTGTTATAGTTTGAGATGAGAAAACCAACTTGGAATCTCTGGACGTGAATTGTTCTTTGCAAAGTGAGCAGGCAGTACAGTGAGGTAGTTCATAACAACCTGCCTGGTAAATTCTAAAAGGCAAATCACAAATGAGATGAGTGAAAGATAAGGCTGCGTCTACACTGTTCATTTAAACATATTTCTAGATATTAATACTTTCTTTATTAAAGAACAGTGCCAATTTCTCAGTAACATTCCTCTATTCAGTAAAGTAGATCATTGAGTTATAAGAATATCCATTATTCATGGAATTCAACAAAGCTCTTTAAATTATAGAAGAAAAAATGAAGAAACAAATATTTTTTTTTCTTCAGCTATCTCCCCCCCTACATAACTTCCTCCTCTTCAAGGATGAAAAGGCCATGTGAAACACAGGGCCAAGTCCAAAGTCTTTGGATTTGCATGTGTGTTAGTCAGCTTTTCCTTCACTGTAACGAAAATAACTGAACAAAATAATTTAGAAGAGGAAAGATTTATTTGGATGCACAGAGATTTCAGTCCATAGTCAGATGGCTGCATTCATTCTGGGTCAGTAGTGAGGCAGTACATCATAGCAGAAGGCACACAGAGTAAAGCTGCTCACCTCAGGGCAGCCAGGAAGGAGAGAGAGAGAGAGATAGAGAGAGAGAGAGACAGAGACAGAGACAGAGAGACAGAGACAGAGAGACAGAGACAGAGAGACAGAGAGACAGAGAGACAAAGAGACAGAGAGGGAGAAAGAGACCGGAACAGGTCCAGGGACAGATGATACACCTTCCCAGGGCATACTCCCAACAACTTCCTCAGACTTGGCACCATTGCCTACAGTTTCAACCACTTCCCAAAAATGCCATCAAATATGAATCCCTCAATGGATTTTCCCACTGATGTAATCAGAGCCCTCATGATCCAAAGACTTGCCCAAATCCCCACCTCTGGAGATCAAGCCATTCACATGAGTCATCACAAGACACTTCATAGCCAAACCATAAGAAAGTGCAAAGCAATTCTTACCCTTATGCTGCCTCTCTTTAAATCTTATCCCCCTTCTCTATTACACATTACAACAGCACGTGGTAGTCTAGATTTGTGGACAGTCATACTTGACTCCTTGAAATTGCGATGTTCTTTGTCACCTGTGAGCATATGAGTGAGCTATCAATCTAGAATCCCCTCTCTACTGTGATTTATAGCACCATACTATTTCAGGTGCTAAAATACCACGTTGTTACTATCACAGAAGGCTTGTGGTGGGAATGTAAATATGGAAACCGCCATGTGAATATCTAAAATAATATTACATAGGTTAGGATGATAATTTTATGTCTAGTATTAAACAACTCTATTAATTAAATTTTTGTGTATCTAACCATGTCTTCATTCCTTAGAAGAATAGTTTGGTTTATATATAAGCAAAAACAAGCCAATGTCCTTCTTTTCTAGAACACTATTTCCCATGTACTCTTTCATAGAATGTTACAGGAGTTAACACCAAAAATATTCCAGGGTCATATATGCTTGGTAAAGGCTGTACCAAATAGAGAAATATTTTTAAACTCCAGATGATATATTTATGTACTTTGGGAAATCCCAAAGAGTATTTATTAAACATTGTTCCTCAAACTTTTTTAAGTGCGGTACCATGGATGTAGAAATCATATCTTGCAGCTGTACTGATATAGCTCTATCAATTCACCATTATAGGCAAAAGAAGCAAAATGTTTATGGTAATTTTTCTCTAAGAAATAAATTCCTAAATAATGCCATCTCTTCAAATATACTAAGGCCTAAAAGTCTAGTTAGTTAGAGTTTACTCTAGAACCATTGGTTAAGGTTTGTGTTCCTGTTAAGTATCATTACTTGGGCTGGAAATGTAGCTCAAAAAAAAAAAAGAGAGGGAGAGGGGGGTCCATGCATACTCCATGTTTATACTGAAAATCTTTAGATGGCCCATGAAAACCTTATGCCTCTGAGAAAATGCTGCTACACGAACAATACCAACAAAAATCTGGCATAAAAAGAAAGGTCGAACAGCACTATTTCAACATTTTTCTAAGGGTCAAAATGTTACACAGTGGAAAATTACAAGGGAATTTAGCTAGTCTCACCATCACACCTTCCTAAAAAATTACTATTTGTAATCTGCCTCAAGAATGAAGTCATTTGGAGTTAACCATTATCCAAAATCTATTTACAAGTTAAGAGCTCTCTAAGCCTCCAGCTATGGAATCATGACAGTATAATAGATGGTGTGCATTGCCTTTGGAAAAATGAAGGTTACTTACCTATAAGCCTGTTTTTCTGACGATGTATCATTACATATCAGCCATTAGAAAGCCACTCACCGCCCCAGAGCAGTTAACTTGCTGATTGGTTTCTGATTATTATATTTCCGTGGGAATACTGATTGATTCTTAGCATTTTTTTCTCCCTCTCTTCAGATGCCGGAGGAAGAATATTGTCTACAACAGGTATTTTTTGCTGTCATTTTCTGCCAGCAGGGGGAGATCAGTAGTTTCCTTTCAAAAATTAACACTATTAAAACTCCTTTGCCAGGAGGCCTAAATTGTGTTCCAGTGGTAAAGGCAATAATGATTCACAAGTACATACTAAGAAGTAATTCCCGAGTGCCCTTCTAAGACATTCTCAGGATAACCTGGGGCATTCTTTGTTTGCTTTTCTTGTAACATGGTGGCAGCTTCACATCTTCACAATGCTCTGACAAGCTTGGAACTATTGTTGCAGTATAGGTGATAAATACAATATGTCTTGCGTTAACAATTTTAACACAAGAATAATCCCTTTTATTTCTAGGAGTATTTCAAAAGATTCTTTAAAGATAATACCCTTTGAACAAAAGGATTAATGGGTTGGGCTACTGAATGGCATTTTTCTGATGAATCCAAAGAAAGCATCACATAAGATACATATGCATCTAGAACTCAGATTTGAAAGTCAACAAGAATTCAACTCGGTTAATATGCTTTCAATGTACCTACCTACAAAAAGTACATATATTTGCCTGATTATCACTGTGTGAATTTGAGTTAGCATAGCATCATTTCTATACATTTACTTTTTAATTTATCTTCATTTCTAATGGATAAGAAGTATATATTTATCATATACAGCATGTTGTTTTGAAATGCATATGCATGATGGAATGGCTAAATCAAGCTAATTAATATGTATTACCTCCCATAGTTCTCATTCTTTGTAGTGCTACAACATGGATGCATCTGGAGGACATTATGCTGAGTACAAACAGCCAGGCACAGACAAATACTGCATGATCTCACAGGCTGCAAGTGAAATCTCATTTTTTTCTAAAAAAGGAAGAAGAGTAGAGTGATGGTTACGAGAGGATGGGATGAGGTGGGCAAGGGTAGAGTTTGGGGAGCTAGTTAAAAGGTATAAAATTTCAGTAAGATAGGAGGATTAAGTTCAAGAGATCTAATGTACAAATGGCAACTATAGTTAATAGCATAATTAGTAATATTGTATTTTTTAAAATGGTTGAGAGTAGATTTTAAGTGTTCTATCCACAGTCTACTTTTAAAGTGAAAATATATAATTGCAAAGGATAATTAAATACACTACTTTGTGTGGCTTAATTTATCAGATTGCTTTGCTTAATGACAACAGCTGATAAGCTAGAAAATGGAGCCCTGGCTGTGGGATTTGAAATAACTGGGATCATAAGAAAGTGGAGAGGACAGTTGTGTGGCGATGAAGCGAGCACTTTGTAAAATGGAAGAGGACTGGAGTGAACTGGACATTTGTGGCCACCATGTGTTAAAGAGAGAATCTGTAATCAAAAGCTAAGAGAGAAAAGGTGCCCTTCTCTCACCTCACATAGCATGGCGAAATTCCAAAACACTCCTAGAAATCCAGCAATTATCATTCACTGACAGGATACCTTTGTCATCAGTTTTTTGAATATAACTAATAAAAAATCTGTCATGTTTTTGTGCCCTATTGGCAATAAAGATGACATTTCTCTTTTCTTTTCTCAAAGGTTACCTTGTTCTTCATATTTTTTTGCTGTTGAAATGCAATATAATTCTAGTCTGAAAGGACAATGAGTTTAAAGCTTTATTGAAAACTAATTTGGAGTTGTTACTTTTTCCTTAAGTATGTGATTTCTTGACTCAGTGAAGTAAAATGATTGTATCTTATTTTAATAGCAAATTACTATTTTTAAACAATCAATTTAGTTTGAGGAAATTTTTAAAGGGCTGATAATCAAATAGATTCCAAATTAGAATTGGTTGGCCTGAATTTATTATAGATTGGTGGTCTTTATGAATTTCAGATTGTGAGAAAGGAGGAAACATTATATAAAACCTACAATTTCACCCTTCTTAGCTACTTAGTGTATCTGTGTTTAAAAAAGCCATACTACAATGATTAAGGTTTTAATAAACTACAATGGGCCAAAACACAGTAATTCCAAAAATAATTTAATTGATAATTACTGGTTATTAATATTTTTCAGGGAATATTTTATTTTAGCAGGAGAAAGTCATGAACAAAATAGATATATTCTGTCCTTGTGGACCTTACAGTTTACAGAAAGCAGAAAATAAAACAATAGACATTACTTAATAATTAATTACCAAATGTGATAAAGTGGTAAATGCTATGTAAGACTTGTGGGAAGTTATTCCAGCTCTTACCAAGGGGCTTAATCTACTCTAGGTTTTGCAGTAAAGCTGCTTTGAGACCAGCTCTAAAACAAGCTACAAAAAGCATTATTTGCTTTTTTACAAGGTCTTAGGACTTTGAAACTTTGTAAACGTATTCATTTATAAAAGATATATTTACTGAGGTGTGATATGTACTAGGTATTGTGCCATGTGCTGTAAGTGCAGCACTGAATTAGATGGGCCAGTGCTTGCTTACACCGAGCCTAGAGTTTAGTGAAGAAGAGGAAATAGCATGCCACTGTCAGTCAGTCGGTTTGTGCTTGGTTTAGAAACCACTTTTCTGGATGAAAATCTCATGCTTTTGTGATAAATTGCTACTTTATCATCCTTAAATGCTTAATATTTTTATACTAGCTGGCTATATTGGATAGTTATTCTTTCCTTTTCTCCTACATCTATGAACTGTGATTGTGCCACTACTGAATATATATGTATTATAGACAGAGAAATGCATAGACATGTAAAAGGAGAGATAGGAAATGTCTGATCACTTCATAACATATGAATTAAACGAATTTTTAAATATCAACAGACCACATTTGCATATCTTCTTCCAATTATCAACACACTTACTGAGGTCTGGAAGACTTCAACACTAATGAGAATTCATTAGTGAGGAAAAAGCCTACTAAGTTCACTACAATACACACAATTAATAGTAATTCAATAAAATTATTTTGAGTAACTTCAATGTGCCAAATATTATAGTATTTGCAATACAGACAAAAGACTAAAGACATACAACCTAGCATTTTTTTATTTTTAAATATAGTTTTATTAGTGCATCGTAATTATACATCATAGTGAGGTTCAATGTGATACTGACACACATGCATGCAACATTTTTTATAGAAAGAATCCTATAAATGTATCTTTGTTTTAAACAGGGAAGAATTACAACTTTTTATTTGAAATTCTTCACATTCTCCACTATAAGCTTTTTGAGGTCAGGGATGTTTGACTCATTTTTATTTACAGTATTAATATCAAAGAGGGTTTTCGTGTATAGCTTCGGTGCAATAAATTTTGTTTGGGCGTTTGATGGAGAAAAGGAGGCATGAGGTAGGGACACAGGAAGAGAGGAAGGAGAAAGGAAAATACTTGATTGTTTAGTGACACAGACTTTTGTAGATATGTAAGTCATTCATCCCCACAATAAATAGTTCCATGCTTCTAGATAATAACCTGACTTTACTGTCTTCTACAACTATTTCCTGAAGTTTTATTTTTATATGTTATATAAAATTAGATGCTTCCTGTAATTTCTTCTCCTTTATAATCAGGATTTTGGTTTTGTTTTCTTTTAGTATTGCTATCTTGATTATGTACCTTAAGACTTATGGTATAGGAGATGAACTCTTTTGTGTTAGGATACCTAGTGTTAAGTGTCTAGTTCATGAAAAAACAGTGAATCCATGTGTTAGACTGAACTACCTCAACATTTCCCTTTTAATTTATAAGATATGTTAAAACATGTGCAATAAAATTGTATTTTAAACCATATTCTTTATATGCCATGGAAAGGTTAAATCTCATATATACTCAATGGATTAGAAAAGCTTTTGGTTGAAGGCAAGCTAAGCTGTTAAGTAGTCAAGCAAATTCAAAACAGACACTGATACATGGTTATGCTAAAAGTGTTCTCCCTATAGTTAGTTTGAAAAGTGGGCACCATGGTTACCTATCCCTAAAACATACAATGAATTTCCCTTTTATAGCCAGATGAAAATATTGATAGTGATCTTAATGATCACATTCTATATTTAAAAATCCATAAATTGCTTAATATTCTCATATTTTCAAGAGATATGGAGAACAAATTGGTGTGTGTGTGTGTGTGTGTGTGTGTGTGTGTGTGTGTGTTAATGGAGATTGCACCCAGGAGTGTTCCACCACTGAGCTACCCCCCAGCCCTTTTGATTTTTTATTTTGAAACAGAGTCTCCCTGAGTTGCTGAGGCTGGCCTCGAACCTGCAATCCTCCTGTCTCAGCCTACCAGTACTAGGGGTATAGATGTGAGAGAAAACACTTTTAATTATGTGTGTGTGTCACAACAGGGTTGCTGTCAGTTTTTTATCTTATAATCAAATAGCATATACTATTAAAACTGGAATAATACCAAGCAATTGTCACCCTTCATCAGGTAAATCAACACTATATTTACCTTGAATTGCTCTCTGGATCCTATTATTTTTTAACATTCCAAACCAGACCTTTCCTGCCCAAGGAAGCTAATTAAAGATTATCTAGATACTACATATACACAAAAGAGAACTGAATAAAACATGAAGATTGACTGAAGTCAATTTCTTTATATTTTTGTCTTTATTCATTAGGGGATTTTGAAATGAGAAGGAGGAGGAAGTAAAGAAATAAATCCTATAAACCTTGCAGTGACTTGTAGTGCAGGTTTAGAAGCTGGGAAACAGTACTGGCTTAAGAACGGCATCTGGGCTGCAAAGCTACAGACCACTGAACAGTGTTATTTGCTGTTCTCGTATTACTGTGTTCCCATGATTCATCGCAGGGTTCCCATGATTCGTTTGTCACTGCCTGTTTAAAACACGTGCACTTGCCCTGTGTATTTATTATATTTGGCATTAGTAATGATATGTACTAGTGGTGGTTGTATTACTGTTAGTATTTTTCTGTAATAATGATTGTACTCATCTTCCCTCAAATTTCATCCATTGATTCAGAAAATTTTATTAGATGCAGAATATATGCTGATCTTTTAGAGATACTGGAATATAGCAATAAACAAAAATCAGTAAATATCTGTAGCCTCATGAAGTTTAATTCTAGTGGAGAGTCCAGGGAATGGACAATAGATAAGCAAGACATATGGTATATTAAAAAGTAGTAACACTAAGTATAAAATAAAATAGAAAAGAGGAATGGGAAAGATTAGGGACTGAATATTTTATGTTTATTATTCATGAATTGAAACTGGGAAGTAGAAAAATTATATTTAAATAATTGATTGAAGTTTTGATTCTTTACTTTTTTGGCTTAACAAACTCAATATGTAGTTTTATTCTTATGGGCAAAACATTCAAAACAATAAGTTTTATTGACACCGCCACCAACAACAACAAAATAACAACACACACAAAATAGAAATAAGATCAGATCAAAGAATAATTAAGCTCGAGCTGTATCTGTCCTTCCTAATTTGGGGAAGAAGCAAATGTGCATAGCAGTAAGAGAGATATAATTATTAGGAAATGTGGGTGTAATTTTTCTATTTTACAACTCTGTTTCTCTGAGTAAACTACAATCTCTTCGATCCTGTTTCCTTAGGAAGCTGATGGGTTAGATTGGAAATCATCTTACATTAAAGTTAGAAGACTTTAATGTGTGGGTTCTATTCCTACTCACGACTTTTCCCCTGACCTCTAATTCTGCTTAGCTGATGCCCTCCAAGGGCACATAAGTGCTCTCTGACAGCAGTGTGAGTGACTTACTAGTTACCCCAAGGAGGATTGGCCAATCTGGCTGGCAAAAAAAGATAACCTTGGCTCATGTAGGTATCAGAATTTCATGAAAGTAAAGACTTCCCTGATATAGGAAAGTCATGGTTTGGGTTTGTTTTTGTTTTTGGGGGTGGATCTAGGAGACACTGTCCACCTCAAGTCTCCAAACTCTCAAAAACCATTTATAAAAGATAGAAGAGTCACACTTCCAAGTATAAAGTGGCAACTAAAGTTAAAACCCAGGAAAGATTTCTAAAGATAAAATTTTCAGGCACAGAGAAAGGTAATAAGGGAGATATTTTAAGTAAAAATAATTTCCCAATTTTTTCAAATCATATGACAAATTCAACTGCCTATTCTGACTCCTCATAAGACCTACTCATGGATAAACCTTGACAATGGATGTAAGAATGCCACAGTTGATAGTAGTATCTATGATTACACATATCAAAATGAGTAATATATCAATTTGCCCTATTTTAAGAATTCCCAATAAATGGAAACTTGTAAAATTTATCTGTTAAGAAAGTTTGCATAATAAACAATTTCATGAATAAAGTTATTATACCAAAGTATCACAGTATTCATTTTTTGATGTTCATTTCATATATTTTTTGAATAATTATATTTATCTAAATAAAAACAAAGCTGCTTGTTCTCATCAATCCTACATTTATAAAAATATGTGACTAAGATTATGAAGGAAATATTTTCTTAAGTGAGTGTTATAATTCTGCATATTTAACAATTTATCATTTTAAATAGTTTTTAGTTATAAGAAATTATATTAGAAAAAGGAAGAGTTACTTTTTAAAACCTAAGTATCTAAAAACATTACATAATCATGTTTGAACAATGAAACACAAGTAGAGATGAAGCTGTAAAGTCAATGTCGACCATATTTTTTTCTTTTTTTTTTATTGGCACTGGGGATTGAACCCAGGGGAATTCTACCTCCGAGCTCCACCCCCAGCCCTGTTTCTTATTCTTTACTTTGAAACAGGGTCTCACTAAGTTGTGGAGGCATCACTAAATAGCTGAGGCTGGCCGCGAACCAGATTCTCCGGTCTCAGCTTCCCAAATACTGGGATTACAAGTGTGCGCCACCATGCCCGGCTATTTTTTTCTTTTAGTTGTGTAATTTTAATAAGAAATGAGAAAATATAGAACAAATAATGTGAATGAGAATGCTCATTGGTTCATTTATTCATTCTTAGATATATTCATAATATGTCTCCCAACCCCACAGGTGTATGCTTTCCTAGATCAAGGTGTAATGATCAAAAACAGAAACAAGATCTTGCTCATATGTGAACTTCACATTATAGTGTGAGAAATAGACACAAATGAATAAGATCATATCAGTCAATGAGATATTTTCTGAAGTAAATGAATAGGATACTAAGACAAGCAATGAACAGCAGAATGGATAATTATGGAAGGCTCCATGGAAGAAGCAGCATTAGAGCCAAAATATGACTTGGAATTAGTAATCTAGAGATACCACGAATTTTCTGCAGTATTTACAAGATCATGTCATGGATAATGTCAATATAATCAAACCTGATTATAGTTTTTAAATATGTTGAGAAATTTCAATTTTATGCCCTGACATTTTACAAAATAGAAAACCTTCCAACATGCAGAGAAAAAGTAGACAGCATAATATGACATAAAGCAATATAACAAATCCAAAGCACATATATCCATGTTTAAATGAACCTAAGGCAGCATAAATAGAAAAGTTGCCCAGGGATGTGTTAAAACTCAAGAATCATTAGTTTTACTTACATTTTTATTCTTTCAACTGCTAGGTCATATTGAGATAAGAACACAGGCTTAATCGACTGACAGCCTAGGATGAATGTGAAGCTTTTCTTGTACCAAATTATTTTCTCTGGACAAGGTACTTGAATTCCCCCAAGCTTTGTGAAAAGAACAAAAGCAACCAAGTTCATCATCTCAAGCCTTTATTAAAATGTTTTGTGTGAACAAGTCAAGATGACTGTTCTGGAAGGAGCAAGAAGTTTAAAGATTGCATACCATAACAATATAGAAGTCTATCATAGGCTAGATGAAGGTCAGTCAAAGGTTGGACTGACTGGGCTTCAAGGCGTAATGCTGGATAAGATTTAAACTTGAAATATGTGTAAGTATTGATGTTTTCCTTATGGTTGTAGTTACATAGCTTTTGAAAGTTAAGCTCATAAATCTCTTCATTCTATAAGTCTTATAATCTTTCATGTGTGAACTAGAAGCATGTGAGTGTTTTTTTTTGGAAAGAACATATACACATTATGATATTGCTTCAACTCCTCTACTTAATATGATTGCTAGTTCAGTTCTTATTTCAGTTTGATTCTCTTGATTATATTTTGAGACAACATGTGCTTAATAGTCTTACTTTCAAACTAAAAATCTATCTCATTACAATGCAACTAACTCCCAGCATCCCCCTTTTCATATCTAAAGAAGGCATATAAATCATAATTTGTTTCACCTTGATGATGTCCTAGTACTATGGACTATTTTTGTTATCCTTGACTTAAAAGTCGGTTGTGCCCTACATAAGACAAACCTCTTATCTTTGTAACAATATAGCTTGGAAATGAATACAGGTAACTATGCTCCTTATACAGCATTTCAATTCTACTTAAAATTCCATAATTTAAATATGGCATACATTGCCTATACACATAATATGAATAGAATTTTAACTTTGTTACTTAATCTTCTCTACCAATTTGTTGTGAGACATTAAAATGTCTCAATTAATTAGACTGTTATTACACTAATGAAATCTACAATAAAAATTATTGGGATACATTAGATCTAACCTAAATATCATTACTTGAAAAGAAAACCTCAAAGTACAAGAAGGATGAAAGGTAAACTGAGAGCAAAGGGAAAAGGATTACAAAGAAAGATTTAATATTTATGGGATTAGAATAGTACAGTTTTCTGATGTGTTGTCTAAGTTATTATAGTACAACCAATAAAATATTGGTAGAAATGACTATGAGACTATGCACTATTTTGTGTTTGCGTATGTCAGAAGCTGGGCTAATCTTGTGACATGCTTAGTGTGATTACTGCTCATGGGATTGCTTTGATGTATTTATATAACACTTGCTATTGCTAGTAACCTAGCCTTCTGCTGAGTTACTGAGATAATACATGGGAAGTACATCTGACAATAGTAAGTGCTTAACAGAAAGAAGTTGTATCTACGGGAGAGGTTGGCCCCAGAGTTAAGAATATAAGTTCCATAGTTAGTCTCTGGGCTTTGTAACTTCTTCATCTTGTGATTTGGGGCAAGTGATTCCACCAATGCGTGCTCTGCCACTTCATCTAAAGAGTATGTAAATAATGGCTGTAATTCCTAAGGTTGTGAAAATGAAGTAAAGTAGTACATTAAAAGTTCTCAGAATAGTGCCTAGAACTTGGTAAGACCTTGATATTATTTGTAACATAACTTTAAATAATTATTTTTTAGTATTTTATCTTTAAAAATAAAAATCATAATACTGTTAACTTGATTTAATAATATGCAATATTTCTCATGTGGTTTTAAAAGTTTTTTTATGGTAAAATATACATTTATTATTTTAAGAACTTTTTTGTGGTACTGGGAAGTGAACCCTGAGGCATTCTACCTCCAAGCTACACCCCCAGACCGATTTTATTTCTTATTTGGAAACAGGGTCTCAATAGGTTGCTGAGAGCCTCACAAAACTGCTGAGGCTGTCCCCGAACCTGCAACCCTCCAGTCTCAGCCTCCCAAGTGTTGGAATTACAAGCTTGCGCCACCACCCCCGGCTCCATTTTAAGAACTTTTGAGTGTACAGTTAAGTGGAATTAATACTATTCACAGTGCTGTGCAACCATCGCATCACCCATCTCCCGCACTCTCTTTATAGATCCTCCCATCTTCATGTACATTTAATATCAACTCCCAACTCCTCCTTCTGACAGCCTCTTGCAACCACTAGTTTACTTTATTTTTCAATGCATTTTATTGCCATAGGTACTTCAAGTGATTCAGGGTTATTCTTTTAGAAAAACCATTAAAAAAGATTTTATAATTTTTCCTACATTATTTTTGTTTATATATTTTTGTTTGCTTGCTTGCTTGCTTGTTTCTTGGTACTAGGGATTGCACCCAGGACCATTCTATCTCTGAGCTACATCTCCAGCCCTATTTTTATTTTTTATTTTATTTATTTATTTATTTTTTGGGTGGTACCGGGGATTGAACCCAGGGGCATTCTACCTCCAAGCTATACCCCCAGCCCTATTTTTTATTCTTTATTTTGAAACAGGGTCTCACTAAGTTGTGGAGGGCCTCACTAAGTAGCTGAGGCTGGCCACGAACACAGATCCTCCAGTCTCAGCTTCCCAAGTACTGGGATTACAAGCGTGTGCCACCACGCCCAGCTTATTTTTTATTTTGAAACAAGGTCTCACTAAGTTGCTGAGGGTCTTGCTAAGTTGCAGAGGCTGGCCTCAAAACTGCTATCCTCCTGTTTCAGCCACCCAAATACTGGGATTACAGGCTTGTGTTATTGTGCCCACCTTATGATTTTGATTATGTAATTTCATTTAGAATTAGCTTTAAAGAGAAATAAAAGAATTAATAGAGCTGAGCGTACAATCTACAAGTCACTTAGCTTGGCTATTTCTATTCAGAGAACATCTATGTCCCATAATATCTTAGGCTCTATCTTGTGCTTGGTTTTTATTTAGATAGACATATAGAAGTCCATTGCTGGATGTTAGTGTATTGGTCAGGGTTCACTAGATCAACAGAATTCATAGAATGAAGAAAGAAAAAAAAAGATTTATTAGATCAGCTCACAATGTAGTCCTGAGTTTCGACTGCATGTGAAGAATCAGAGGAATCAGTAGCTGGTCGGGCGGTCTAAAAGCTGGAGCCTTAGGATTGAAGCAACCACCAATTCAGTCCAGTCCAAGATGTGAAGATCAGGAAGCTCTTCGGAGAAACGATGGTGAAGTTTCAGCTTGAAGGCTGGAGGCCGATGATCTCAGACGAGAGCAGAAGATCAAGAAGCTCTTCAAGGAAACGGCAGAGTTGGAGACCGACAATCTCAGACGAGAGCAGATGAGTTTTCTTCAAGAAGAGTCGCGGCTCTCTCTACGCGGCTTTCTCCTTTTTATCTAAGTCCTGCACCTATCAGCACCCTGCTGCCCACATTTAGGGCAGGACTTCCGGTTCAATCTGCTGTTATACAACCAAAGTCACATGATCTTAGGAGGGTCAAGTTGACAAACCAGACCAACTATCACAGTTAGGAAGTATTATCTCCACCAAGATGTTTACGACTTGATCTCTCTGGGAATATTTCCAGTGCTGCTGAGTCCCAGAAAATACCATAAATATATTAAAATCGACAGAGGAAACAAATAGAGGCAAACTGATGAACTGAGATCAATTGATGGCTGGTTCTTCCTATCTTGCCAAAAAGTGCATTATTCATGGCTATGGTTTATCATTGTTTTTTTTTTTCTCTTTGAAAAAATGTATGATGTAGAAGAGTAGATAAAGGAGAAGAAAAGAATGGTGATTGTTTTTCTCTTTGGATGTGGACTTTAGACATATACCCTACTCCCAATGATGCTGATAAATAATATCAATAAAACATGAGTTTCTTTGTAGGAAATTAGCTATTTTACTCAAAATATCACCCTCTGGCCCCTTGAACACATAAAGAATATTTTTGTGAAGACAAACTTCTGAATGTGGGGGTCAAAGGAAATTGGGACATTGGGTTGCTGCCCTGTCCAAGTCCCATGGCATACACATTGAAGAAGTTGGAATTCTCTGGCAGTAAATTTCTCTGCTAAGGGGAGACTGATATTATCACAGTCCAAGGTAGCACTTTATTGGAAGTTCACTGCTAAGCAACACAGAGTATGTATGGAAACCTGTGCTAAGAAGCATACCTCATCCACTCCACTGCTGAAAAGATTCTTTTGTTAGTACATAATATCCCTATCTTAATCTCTCATAAAGCTTTTACATATGTAAGTATGTTTACACAAGGCAGAATCATTTAAGGTGTGAAACAGAGATATTAGAAAATGGGTAAAAGTCTGCAACATTTTAGAGTCAGGCAATGTGATATGGTCAACAGATCCAATTCTATGTAATAATCATGGAAATAAGCAATAGATAAAACACAACTAAAACAATGAGAAATGGTTAGAGCATGATATGCTTAATATGCAAAGATCATGTACATGGTTTGGAGAAATTTTAAAACCACTGAGAAAGAAAGAAAACCAAAGGACCAAACAATCCGGGAAAAATAAAAACATGAGCAGAGACTAAGGATCCTCTTAATTTCTAGGTACCTGCTGATGTTCCTTGGTTTAATTTCAGTGCATCTTTGTTCATTCAGTCGTCTTTTCTGATCTATAACAGAGTCAAAATGCTATCCACCTACTCTGCAAATTCTGTTAGATAACTTGTAGACAAGACACTTCAAAAGTGCTGTGCTCCCAGCTGAACTCTAATATTTTATTCCTCCTCCTTTTCTTTCTCCCACTCAAAATCCCTCCACAAATTATCTTTTGATATATTTATTTCTTTTCATTTCTCTTCTCCAATTATAGTTTTTTAAAAACCATTGTCTCATATCAAGATTATCACCATCAATTCCTACGTCCATTTTATACAAGTCTTCCTAGAGACATGGAGAATCACCTTCCTCAATGTCAATCTTACAGTGATTGACCCCTTTTTAAAAATAAAAAAGATAAGTTCAATGAAACTTCATTGTTGTCAGAATGAAGTTCTAAGTTTTATTTTAGCTTCTTATTTATAACTTTGCTGTCTAATATTTTGTTCCTGCTTATTCCTTCTGACTCATATTATACCACCCCCTTCACAGTCAATGCTGAAAACTTTCTAAACAAATTTAAGTTCTTCATCTGTTGCTTTCATGTGGCTAGGATTTTATACTTACCGTTTCTCTTCTATCTGGAAAGCACCTTCCTATTATGCTTGTCATTGGTACAGTTGCTCAGCTTTCAGGCTAGGTGTTATTTCTCCTGAGAGACTGGTGAGTCTGAGTTTTGGCTGTCCTGTTCCTATTATGTCATCGGTAGTAGCCTCTATTTTTCGCTGGTCTCCCAAAGTAGCTTTTAATTATTTCATGTGTTTTTCTTCCTCTATTTTTCAAGTTTTGAGAGAGGATGAATCAGTTTTGTCTTTTTTTCCCCATGTATTACCAATACTTAGTATAGTCTCAACACATGTAATACACATTAGCAAATTATACAAATTAACTTCACAACTGGTCAAACTAATGCAAACTGAAAGAACCTTTTTTCTCTATAAGGTCATATTCTTTGTAATTTTCTCATTAACAGGTTTAATATGACATTATCATACACTACCGGCAAATTAATTTTTTTAGAAAAAACATCAGTATCTTAGATGTTTCAAAAGTCTATCTTGCAAAAAACAAAAATTTTCAACAAATTATTATTTGATATCATTATTTTTAACAACTACAATGACAGTTCATATCTTAAACCATAAAAATACTTAATGGTCATAGAGTTATAGAATGGAACACTGTACAATATCACCAGACATTTAATATCTACTACTCTTGATAAAGTGTTAAGCAAATGGAACACAAAATTAAATCCATTTGCATAGTAGCTAATTTTAGAAAATAAAAGCAAGTTATAGGCATATGCAGTGTACACAGAAACATATCTGTGATAATAAAAAAGAGCAAAAATAAAAAACAGTATTAATAGCTATTTTGTTTTTGTTTTTGTTTTGTGGTACTGGGGATTAAACCCAGGGGCATTCTACCTCTGAGCTAGACCCCCAGGTCTAATTTATTTTTATTTTGAAACAGGGTATAGATAGGTTGCTGAGGCTGGCTGCAAGCCTGCAATCCTTGTGTCTCAGCTTCCCAAGTACTGGGATTACAGGTGTGTGCCACCATACCTGGCTTTATAGTTGTTTTATACCAGTAGTTATACTATGTATTTAATACATTTTCTTTGTATTTTCT
The DNA here is from genome assembly GCA_004027185.1 of Glis glis. Classification (NCBI taxonomy): domain Eukaryota; kingdom Metazoa; phylum Chordata; class Mammalia; order Rodentia; family Gliridae; genus Glis; species Glis glis. Next base: position 1,746 of record PVJS01040225.1, on the reverse strand, counting down.
GTTTCCTAATTTTATAGCATAATAAGCTTATATTAATGTGTAGCTAAATTAAAGATAATAGTAAAAGGAAAAAAGTAAAAATCAGTTGGAACTATAGACATTTATTTTTATGGAATATCTCTGAGCATGAAGAGGAGTCTAAATTTAGGGGGATGCCCAGCATTCTCATTCTGGAATGCTTACAGAGCTGATAGACTTTCTGTCCCCCTAAAAAACACAGACCTGATAGTCGAATAACTTAAACTTGACCAATCAAATGCACTTGAACTTCAAACCTGTAAAGTAAGATGAAAAAAACATCAGTTCTCAAATGACTCCCAGTTCTGCAAAAGCTGCTTCAGCAGGTGATCTGCAGCGGTTTCCAGGGTAGAGTAGCTACACAGAGCTCCTGGCATAACAGGAGCTAGGTTGAGTTTTACACTTAATTACTCTTTCTTGTTGTATTGTCTCTTTACCACTCATTTTCTAGACATGGTTCCTTTTTCTTCCCATCAATTCTTTCCATGAATTTACAATTTCTTCCTCTCCACTTTTATATAATTATATCTATGATTCAGATATCCAGAATTTTCATTTTCAAACAGAAACCCTGATGGATAACCTGATTTTGATTATTTCAAAGAGATGTATATTTAAATAAGATGAAATTCAGTAAATCTAATTAAATACTTAAATGATATAAACAATAAAGAAATCACTGAAAGCATTTCCACATATTACTCAAATCATGTAAATACAACCTTAGTTGGGTACAATTTTCAACAGAGAAACAAATTTCAAATTAACCAAATGAGCAGAAATACAACCTTTATATGTCTTGCAAGTTACAAAAATTATGTACTAAAAACATGTGACATATCTGTTCCCAGACATTCTATTTAACAAACTAAAATATTAAGGAAAACTAATTGGCATAATTTCCTTACTCAGACTAGTAACATTTTACTGGAAATTTGTTTTTCTTTTGTAGGAAAGAGAATTTAAAATTCTCTATTACTTTGACATTTGTCATAATTCTTCCATCATTACATGCTGGTTATAGATATTTTGTCTCATAACAAAGTAGACAATTATAGATCTGAAAAAGAAAAGCAATAATCAGAAAACAAATCAAGAAAAACAAATCAATCACATATAAAAGCTACCTCAAAGGAAAAAAATGAACTGGGGGGTTTAGCATATCACTTTGTTCTAGGCAGATGTCCGTCCACATTTAGATGCTCCCATTCTCTAAAGATACAGTATACATGAAGAATAGATCTTAAATTCTAGAACCAATAGATTTATCTGCATGTGGGAGGGTTCTGGGGGATTGAACCCAGGGGAGTTCTAGCTCTTAGTTACACCCCCAGCCCTAATTTATTTTTTATTTTGAAACAGGGTCTCACTAAGTTGCTGAGGGCTTGGCTAAGTTACTGAGACTGGCTTTGAAACTATGATCCTTTTGTCTCAGCCTCCCAAGTACTGGGATTACAGATGTGTGCCAACATGCTCAATCCAATGAATTTTTTATTTATTTATGTTTTTTGTGGTACCGGGGATTGAACGCAGAGGTGTTCTACCTCCGTGCTACGCCCCCGGCCCTATTTTTTATGCTTTATTTTGAAACCGAGTCTCATGAGGTTGCGGAGGGCCTCACTAAGGAGAGAGAGAGAGAGAGACAGAGAGAGACAGAGCGAGAGCTGAGTCTGGCCACGAACCTGGATCCTCCGGTCTCCGCCTCCCAAAGTACTGGGATTACAAGCG
>PVJS01040224.1:0-18541 GCA_004027185.1 Glis glis | reverse complement strand
GGATTGAACCCAGCCCTTTAGTTTTGTTTTTTGGTTTTCTTTGGAATTTTTTTGTTTGTTTGCTTGCTTTTTTTTTTTTTTTTTTGGTGCTCAGGATTAAATCCAGGGGCACTTTACCTCCGAGCTGCATGCCCAGTCCTATTTTATTTTTTATTTGGAAGCAAGGTCTCACTAAGTTGCTGAGAGCCTTGCTAAGTTGCTAAGGCTAGCCTCGATCCTGTCTCACTCTCCCAAGTACTAGGATTATAGGACTGCACCACCATGCCCAGCTATGATGAGTTATTTTTTACCCTATCTTACCAATGAGAAAACTGAGGCAAGGATAGGCTGAGGATCATGCCCATAGTCTCATAGCTAGAGAAGTAACAGAACCAGGATTCAGACCCAGGCAGCCTGGCTTCAGAGTCAGTCTCTTACTCAGTGCTCTATACAACTTCTCTAAACATTTAGAGAAATCTCATCATTAAAACGGAAAACCACACATCAGCCCTCCTGACAAAGCTGGTTTTGCCAAAGAAAATCTTCCTATTATCTGAATAGATTGCTTAATTTATTGGTCAAATAGTGAGGACACTAAGGTAAGTTTGTTCTGTGGAAGGATAGAAATGAAAGACTAGTCCTTGGCAAATTTGAACCAAGAGCTCTTTGCGAAGAGCGGTAGAGTTAACTGCACTACAGACATACAGAAAGCCAGATCATGAACTTGGTGGTTAACATGTAATCCAAGCCAGGCGTGGTGGCGCATGCCAGTTATTATGAGCAACAGTAATCCCCGTACTTGGGAGGCTGAGTCAGGAGGATTTTAGGTTTTCTGTTTTTTTGTTTGTTTGTTTTTTTGCGGTACCGGGGATTGAACCCAGGGGCGTTCTACCTCCAAGCTACACCCCCGGCCCTATTTTTATACTTTATTTTGAAACCGGGTCTCACGAAGTTGCAGAGGGCCTCACTAAGTAGCTGAGGCTGGCCGCAAACGTGGATATTCCGGTCTCAGCCTCCCAAGTACTGGGATTACAAGCGTGCGCCACCACGCCCGGCAGAATTTTAGGTTTGAGGACAGCCTCAGCAATGTAGTGAGGCTCTTAACAACCTAGTGAGACCCTATTTCAAAAGGAAAAAATAAAGCCGGGCATGGTGGCACATGCTTGTAATCCCAGTACTTGGGAGGCTGAGACAGGAGGATCACAGGTTCGCGGCCAGCCTCAGCTACTTAGTGAGGCCCCCACAACTTAGTGAGACCCTGTTTCAAACTAAAGAATAAAAAATAGGGCTGAGGGTGTAGCTCGGAGGTAGAATCCCCCTGGGTTCAATCCCTAGTTCCACAAAATAAATAATAAATAAATAAATAAATAAATAAATAAATAAATAGGACTGGGGGCGTAGCTCGGAGGTAGATGTCCCTGGGTTCGATCCTCAGTATCAAAAAAAGTAAAAAGAACATGGAATCCAAATAAGGAGAGTTATATTAATCAGCTGTTTAATAGCACTAGGCTATAGCACTCATGGAATCATCTTACAATAGCAATGGTCTTGTTAGTTGAAAATACTCTAAAAATCCACTGGTTAAAAGCCCCTGCTCCTATCTCCACATCAGTGAGAGCCTTTCTACTGGGATTAGAAATAATTTCAGCTGTTAAAATTCGCTCTATCTGAGACAGGAATGGAGAAGCAGTGGCAACTTTTACATTTACTAGGTAGTTTCTTTTTCTTTGCTTCTTTGCTTAATTAACACATCTTTCTGATTGACATAGTCTATCTTTGCACAGATAATATATTCATCCTGTTATTTTCAAGTTTTGCTGGCCTAAGAGTATTTCTGTTGTTTGTGACTTTGCATCTACTTTATGGTGATTTAACTCTCTGAAGGAAAATAATTTTTTTGGTGGGGAGGGGGATACTAGGGACTGAGCCCAGGGGCATTCTACCTCCAAGCTTCACCCCCAGTACCATTTTCTTTTTTCTTTTTTTTTTTCTTTTTTTTTTTTTTTGCGGTACCAGGGATTGAACCCAGGGGCATTCTACCTCCGAGCTACACCCCCGGCCCTATTTTTTTATTCTTTATTTTGAAACCGAGTCTCACAAAGTTGCAGAGGGCCTCGCTAAGTAGCTGAAGCTGGCCGCGAACCCGGATCCTCCGGTCTCTGCCTCCCAAGTACTGGGATTACAAGCGTGCGCCACCATGCCCGGCTTTCATGTATAATTTTTGAATGAGCATCCCAAATGTACATAAGTTAAATTGATAGTTCTGTCTCAAGGGTTTAGTTACAGTGACAAGTCCCTCTAGCTCTAACAAGCATACTTCCTTGTTCTATTTGGAGGTCTTAAGCACTTTGTAACCTTTGCTCTTTATTTGTCACTGGCCAGTCTTGATGAAACTACTCTTTTCACATTTTTCCTCAAAAGCCCAAGTGCTAGGATTGTACCTTTTGAAATAGAGACAATTCTGTAATCTCTAAGTATGATTTCCTAATTTCCCAGGTCAGGAAAAAAATTTGTTCTGTTGTCCCGCTGTGCTTTGTCACAGCAGGTCTGCCTTTTCATTTGGGAACCTCTTTGTCACTGCCATAGTAACAAATGGAAACATTGAAAACATTTTGTGACAGGCGCTGTCATTGTTCCCAGTGAAACCTCTTCTCCTATGTCTTCCCAGTAAATGAAACTGTGAAGAAAAATCATAACAAATAACATGAAAGGGGACCTAATCAATACATTCCCACTGGGCTGTCAATACCAGCCTGTGTTAATCGAATATAATTTAGTCGTATGCTTTATGGAAGCTGTAAATATATGGACCAGAACTACAGATCATCTTTAGACTGAGAGTGAGCACACCATTGAAAGATTTATGTCCAGGCACAGACTAGAGAGCTCACCCAAGGACCGACATTCTTAGGATAAAAGACTTCAATATGTATGGTTAAGAGCCATCTAGAGCTTAGAACATTTTCTTTTGAAGGATAGTAAAGCAACCTTGCTACCTTTGAGTACTTTGGCTTTTCAAACTTCTCATCACAGCTTCAGCAGGAAAAATGTTTTATCCTATAAAGATTACCTGTGATATGCAAATGACTCTTAAGGCCTCTCAGCAATCGCAAGGTAAATAATTATCCTATTACCCCATCTAATAAAGGGAAATATTAATTTCATTCTCTAATTCATGGTTAGAAAAGATTTGGGTTTAAAAAAAATGGCCTAACAAGGATGCTGCTTCCTTTTCATGCAGAACCTGTGTATACTACTGTGAGCCACAGAGATTCTCTAATTATCTTCACATTTTCTGTCCTCACCTTGTTTGTTTGTTCCCAAACATTCACAGCTCTTCCCCCCCCCTTTTTTTTTGCAGTACCGGGGATTGAACCCAGGGGCATTCTACCTCCGAGCTACACCCCCAGCCCTATTTTTTATTCTTTATTTTGAAACAGGGTCTCAGTAAGTTGCGGAGGGCCTCACTAAGTAGCTGAGGCTGGCCATGAACCCGGATCTTCCGGTCTCAGCCTCCCAAGTACTGGGATTACAAGCTTGCACCACCACGCTCAGCCCCCTCCCATTTTTAATTGCTGTTTTACAATACTGTGCAAAGAAAGGTGCAGAATTCTAGTGATTTATGGTGTGGTGGCACACGCCTATAATCCCAGTACTTGGGAGTCTGAGATAGGAGGATCACAGATTTGAAGAAAGTCTCAGCAAGTAGTAAGACTCTCAACAACCTAACAAGACCTTGTTTCAAAATAAAAATAGGGCTAGGGGTACAGCTTGGAGGTAGAATGCCCCTAGGTTCAATCTCCAGTACCAAAAAAAAGAATTTTTGTGATTTCTTTTTTTCTGTACTACACCTTCCCTTTGTTTTCCAACTCAGAAGACTAGAAAATAACATGATGAGTAGTCAGTACATTGTTTCTCAAACTTCTTGACTCAAAAACGAAAGCCTTCATGTGACCCTGTCTTGCAGGGAGTTACTTGATGGTGACCAAGATGACAGCTGCTCACTGCTAAATGGCCCTACATCAATAACACCACCTTTCCTTGTCTTTTTACTCTAGAAGGACATCTTTTTTTTTTTTTTTGCGGTACTGGGAATTGAACCCAGGGGCATTCTACCTCCAAGCTACACCCCCAGCCCTATTTTTTATTCTTTATTTTGAAACAGGGTCTCACTGAGTTGCGGAGGGCCTCACTAAGTAGCTGAGGTTGGCTGCGAACCCGGATCCTCCAGTCTCAGCCTCCCAAGTACTGGGATTACAAGCGTGCGCCACCACACCCGGCTAGTAGGACATCTTCTGTGTTATATTGCTTAAGTGGAAATTTGCCTTAAAACCATTAAATTAGCCGGGCGTGGTGGTGCACGCTTGTAATCCCAGTACTTGGGAGGCTGAGACAGGAGGATCCGTGTTCGCGGCCAGCCTCAGCTACTTAGTGAGGTCCTCAGCAACTTAGCGAGACCCTGTCTGAAAATAAAGAATAAAAAATGGGGTGGGGGTGTAGCTCGGAGGTAGAAAATGCCCCTGGGCTCAATCCCCGGTACCGCAAAGAAAGAAAAAAAAACACTAAATGAAGTATGGAATTGCCTTGGTCATTAGGAATATGAAATAGTCATCATAGATGGCAAGTCAAGTCCATACAAGGGAAGGGAAAGATACATCCTCGCACAGTCCTGTGAAGCTGCTTTGTATGCTACACAAGTGTTACACATCCCGAGACTCTGATAAGCTAAAGTTGGACCAGGACCAACTTTTAAGAACCCTGGCTATAGCCGGGCGTGGTGGCGCCCGCTTGTCATCCCAGTACTTGGGAGGCTGAGACAGGAGGAGTGCAGGTTCGGGCCAGCCTCAGCTACTTAGTGAGGCCCTCCGCAACTTAGTGAGACCCTGTTTCAAAATAAAGAATAAAATATAGGTCTGGGGATGTAGCTCAGAGGTAGAATGTTCCTGGGTTCAATCCCCAGTATTGCAAAAAAAAATAAATAAATAAGAACCCTGGCTATGATTATGTGAGCCTTTGGTAGTTGAAAAAAAAAGGGTAAAGATTATCCTTCTCCAGCTATGACAAAAAAGAGAAATCACTTTGGTTCATATGAAATACAGGATGATTTTTAGGGTAAAATCTGGAATTTCTCATAAAAACACAAGTGTTCCTTCAAGGATCGAATATCCTAGGTGATCTCCATCTAGAAACAATTGTAAATAGATCATGGAATTCGAAGGACTTTATCTTGTGGGGATTTGGATAAGACAGAGATGGTCTAAGCCATGTAGGCTGTCAGCTACCAAAGCTCAATGTGAACCTTAGTTTCCCTGTATTTGAAGTTTCTTGAGAGATGTTTTTTTTTTCCTCCAAGAGAAAGAAGTTATGAAAAGATTTTATTTAGTGGCAGAGGACCAGAGAAAATGTCATAAGTAAAATTTCTGAAGTTCATTTTCTTATAATTGTGGCATGACAAAATACATGAGTGTCAGTTTCCTGACTTAGAATATTAGTGAGTCAGCCAGGCGTGGTGGTGCACGCCTGTAATCCCAGTACATGGGAGGCTGAGACAGGAAGATTGCAGGTTCAAGGACAGCCTCAGCAAGTAGTGAGAGGGTACTCTCATCAACCTAGTGAGACCCTGTTTCAAAATAAAAAATAATAATAAAATAGGGCTGGGGGTGTTGCCCGAAGGTAGAATGCCTCTGGGTTCAATCCCCAGTAACACACACACACACACACACACACACACACACACACACACACACACACACATACACACACCCCTTGTCGTTTTTACTTTGGGGGAGTTAAATAATCTATTGCTGACAGCCTCACTAAGTTGCTGAGGCTGGCCTCAGGCCTGCAATCCTCCTGTCTCAGCCTCCCAAGTACAGGGATTACAAATGTGTGCCACCACACCTGGCTTGGAACTTTTAAAAATGTTCTTACCTGTGCTGGGCCTGGTGGCACACTCTTGTAATCCCAGTACTTTGGGAGGCAGAGACTGGAGGATCCAGGTTCGCGGCCAGCCTCAGCGCGCGCTCTCTCTCTCTCTCTCTCTCTCTACTTAGTGAGGCCCTCTGCAACTCCGTGAGACCTGGTTTCAAAATAAAGTATAAAAAATAGGGCTGGGGGTGTAGCGCGGAGGTAGAACGTCCCTGGGTTCAATCCCCGGTACCACAAAAAAAAAAATGTTCTTACCTAGCAAAATTAAAGTTTGGCACCCTTATGTTTATCCCTAAAATCTTTTTTAGAAAGTTTTGTTTTGTTTTTGTGGTACTGAGGATTGAATCCAGGGGCATTCTACCTCTGGGCTCTACACCCCCAGCCCTTTTTTTTTTTTTTTTTTTTTTTTGAAACAGAGTTTTACTAAGTTGCTGAAAAACCAGGCATGGTGCTGCACTCTTGTAATCCCAGTACTTGGGAGGCTGAGACAGGAGGATTGCATGTTCGTGGCCAGCCTCAGCAATTTAGGCCCTCCACAACTTAAACTCTGTTTCAAAATAAAAGAATAAAATAGGGCTAGGGATGTAGCTTGGAAGTAGAATGCCCCTGGGTTCCATTCCCAGTACTATAAAAAAACAAACAAAAAACTAAGTTGCTGAGAGTCTCATGACATTGCTGAGACTGTCCTCAAACCTGGGATCTTCTTGTCTCAGGTTCCCAAGTGCTGGGATTGCAGATGTGCGCCACCATGCCAGACTGATGAGGATTTTTTTTTTTTTTTTTTTAGTGGTACTAGGGATTGAACCGAGGGACATTCTACCCTTGAGCTGCATATTCTCCCACCCTTATTTTTAAATTTTTATCTATTTTATTTTTTAAATTTGTATTTATTTATTCATTTGCTTATTTTGGGGTACTGGGGATTGAACTCAGTGGCATTCTACCTCCAAGCTATACCCCCATCCCTATTTTTATTTTTATTTTGAAACAGGGTCTCACTAGGTTGATGAGAATCTCACTACTTGGTGAGGCTGTCCTCAAACCTACGATCCTCCTGTCTCAGCCTCCCAGGTACTGCGATTACAGGTGTGTGCCACCATACCTAGCTCCTAATGAACATTTTTAAATTGTTTTTTGTTTTTGTGGTACTGAAGATTGAACCCAGGCGCATTCTACCTCTGGGTCCCCCCTCCCCCGGCCCAATTTTTATTCTTTATTTTGAAACAGAGTCTCACTAAGTTGTGGAGGGCCTCACTAAGTAGCTGAGGCTAGCGGGGAACCTGGATCCTCCAGTCTCAGCCTCCCAAGTACTGGGTTTACAAGCGTGCGCCACCACGCCTGGCAAGCATTTTTAAATTGGAGGGTTTAGCACAGTGTAGTAGCACATGCCTATAATCCCAATACTTGGGAGACTGAGACAGGAGGATCACAGGTTCAAGGCCAGCCTCAGCAATTTAGCTCAGGTGTAGAATGCCCATGAGTTCAATCCACAGTGTCAAAAAAGTAATTAATTAATTAATTGGAGAGTTTTTGCTTTTGTTTTATTGTGATGGTGGTGGTGCTAGGAATTGAACCCATGGCCTTGTGCTTGCTGAGCAAACAGTCTACCACTGAGCTACATCCCCAGTCCATTGGTTTTTGTTTTTGTTTTTGTTTTTATGGTACTAGGGGTTGAGCCTGGATATGTCCTACATCTGAGATACACCCCAAGCCCTATTTTATTTTTTATTTTTTTATTTTTTATTTATTTATTTATTTATTTTGCGGTACCAGGGATTGAACCCAGGGGCGTTCTACCTCCAGGCTACACCCTCGGCCCTATTTTTTTATTCTTTATTTTGAAACCAGGTCTCACAAAGTTGTGGAGGGCCTCACTAAGTAGCTGAGGCTGGCCGCGAACCTAGATCCTTTGGTCTCCGCCTCCCAAGTACTGGGATTACGAGCGTGCGCCACCACGCCCAGCTATTTTTTATTTTGAAACAGGGTCTCACTAAGTTGCAGAGGCCCTAAATTGCTGAGACTGGCCACAAACTCAGCTGGTTTTCGTTTTTAATTTGAATACAGTGCCCCACGCTACATTAATAGAACTAAAACAGGTTTCAATTTTCAGCCACCATGAAGAGGGAATCAGTTATTCTCATAGAAATATCTATTTAGGACACTGAAGTTATTCTTTTAGCTGCAGCAGTGACCAGAGCCTACATATTAGATACATTGCTTCTTATCTGTGCCCTTCATGTTGGGACTGTGTGTTATACGACCTGTGGTAAAGGAACCTTTGCTCTGAATTGACTTCCTCCACCGATCAGCCACTGCACCATATGACACCACTTAAGTTTGGTTTTCATCATGCAAATACCTGCTAGGTCGGACCTTATCCCGGCAGGCACCAGAGCTTTTTAAGTTACTTCAAGATGTAATAATGGTTGATTTGCTTTTCCCTTAAAAAATATTTGTGTTTTCTTTTTTTTTTTTTTTGCGGTACCAGGGATTGAACGCAGGGGCGCTCTACCTCCGCGCTACGCCCCCGGCCCTATTTTTTATACTTTATTTTGAAACCAGGTCTCACAAAGTTGCGGAGGAGAGAGAGAGAGAGAGAGAGAGAGCTGAAGCTGGCCGCAAACCAGGATCCTCCAGTCTCCGCCTCCCAAAGTACTGGGATTACAAGCGTGCGCCACCACGCCCGGCACTTTGTCACATCTGGATAGTCTAAGATAGCCAAATTGAAGTGGGAATTTCCTGCCAGATGTTACTTCTTTGAGCAACCTGTGGGCATCTAAATGAGGGTATATGAGTCCTGGTTTAGTAGAGCTGTATCCACTGTGAAGGCTTGCTCCTAATAGGTAGCAGAATTTTTTTTTATATGTACTACTTGTGCAGCCTGGGTAAAGCCAGCACTATTTGCTCTTATTAAATGCAAAAACATGGAAGACCTAATTCTGAGGTATGACATCAGCCTCACAGATATTATTGCAGTAGTGAACATTCCACTGAAATGACCTCCCAAATGTAGATGACAAAAGTTTTGTTTCATAACCCAGCATGGTGGTATATGCCTATAATCCCAGTACTTGGGAGGTTGAGACAGGAGGATCAAAGGCCAGCCTTAGCAATTTAGCAAGACCCTCAGCAACTTAGCAAGACCCTGTTTCAATTTTTTTTTTTTTTTTTTTGGTACTGGGGATTGAACCCAGAGACATTCTACCTCCAAGCTACACCTCCAGCCCGATTTTATTTATTTGGAAACAGGGTCTCACTAGTTTGCTGAGAGCCTTGCTAAATTGCTGAGACTGGCTTTTTTTTTTTTTTTGCCATACTGGGGATTAAACCCAGGGGCATTCTACCCCCGAGCTACACCCCCAGCCCTATTTTTATTCTTTATTTTGAAACAGGGTCTCACTAAGTAGCGGAGGCTGGCCACGAACCTGTGATCCTCCTGTCTCAGCCTCTCAGGTACTGGGATTATAAGCGTGTGCCACCATGCCCGGCTTCAAATTTTTAAAAAAGGGCTGAGGGTGTAGATTGGGGGTAGAATGCCCCTGGGTTCAATCCCAGAACCAAAAAAAAAAGTTTTGATTCATTAATAAAAGAATTAAAGTCTCATTAAGATTTAGCCGGGCGTGGTGGCGCACGCTTGTAATCCCAGTACTTGGGAGGCAGAGACCGGAGGATCCGGGTTCGTGGCCAGCCTCAGCTACTTAGTGAGGCCCTCCACAACTTCATGAGACCCGGTTTCAAAATAAAGTATAAAAAATAGGGCCGGGGATGTAGCTCGGAGGTAAAATGCCCCTGGGTTCAATCCCTGGTACTGCAAAAAAAAAAAAAAAAAAGATTGAGACACAGTTATTCCAGATAACTTAGATAAAGTAATTTTATAGTCAGTGAAAGCCAGGCAAGGTGGCACACACCTGTAATCCCAGAATTTTGGAGAATGAGACAGAAGGATCGTAGGGTCACAGCCAGCCTCTGCAATTTAGCAAGGCCCTCCACAACTTAATGAGGCCGTGTTTCAAAATAAAAAATAAAAAAGAGCTGGGGATGTAGCTCAGAGGTAGAATTCCTCTGGGTTCAATCCCGAGTACCAAAAAAAATAATAATAATAAAATATAGTCGGTGAAGACCAAAATATGTCCCTAAATATTAAGGAAAATAAAGAATCTGAAATGGCATGAAAAATACCAAGTATTTATATCAACTTCCTGTTCTGGATTCACATGGGAATTAGGAATTGAAAATTTCATTCAGAAGAGCTGTGCACAAAAAGTAGAAATGCTTTATCCTTTTGAAACAAGAAACACTGTTAAAGGGAGAAAAAGACTTTCCACATTATCTCACTGTTTTTGTTATCCTCTGTAAGGGAAAATATTGACATTTACCAGACTGTTTGCTCCAGCTTCCTGATCTCCTGCAGTTTATTTTTATAACAACCTTATCGATGGGCCTCTTACCCGGCTCTCTAGGTTTAACTGAGTTGAGTCGATTTGTTACCACAGCTTCAAGTAGCTGTTACAGAACAAGCAAGACATCCTAATAAAGCTGTAAACGTGTTTACTCAAACAGAGTATTGATTTTACTTGGAGAGGGAGAGCTGAGGCTGAGCGCAGTGTCAGGATGGATGGATTTCGCTGCAGGTCCTCATTGTCACCTGTCATGGTTGTGAAACACTAAGTAAAGCCATCAGAGGATAATTACAAGTACCAGAAACATAGCCCCTAAAATCAGTTAACCACTTGGGAGTTTTGTAGCTTAATTAGCTTTTATTAAAACTTTCCCCTAGTAATAACAGCCAAGCACTTGTAATGGTGTTTTCACATACAGCAAGATTTCAAGGTTGTGATTTGTTAAATACACGAATTTAATGGCTAAAGGTTTTTGAGATTTTTCTCGTTCTAGTAATTAGGCTGCCACTAGAAAACAATTAGAGCCAAAACCAGTGTGAAGAGACAGTGATCCATACTCATACTGGCAGAAGAAATGCATGATTTTTCTGAAAAATCAACTTTAAGGAATTAGTAAAACAATTATAAAACAACTTAAAACATGTCTTTCTAGGAAAAAATATGTATTTGTTAGCCTCTTCAGTATACTGACATGTTTTTTCCCACAACGTGACCTAGACATATAAAACTGCCAATATCATTTTTGGTTTTCTAAATACCTTCATTAAGCTAGGTGTGGTGGCACATACTTATAATCCCAGTACTTGGGAGGCTGAGGTAGGAGGATCACAGGTTCACGGCCAGCCTCAGCTACTTAGTGAGGTCCTCAGCAATTTAGGGAGGCCATGTTTCAAAATAAAGAATAAAAAATAGGACTGGGGGTGGAGCTCAGAGGTAGAATACCCCTGGGTTCAATCCCCAGTACTGCAAAAATAAATAAATAAAATATTAAAAAATAAATCATTAAAGAGGATTCTAAACTCGGCATGTTGGCACACACCTGTAATCTCAGTACTTGGAAGACTGAGACAGGAGGATAGCAGATTCGAGGACAGCCTCAGCAACCTAGCGAGACCCTGTTTCAAAATAAAAAATAAAATAGGGGCTGGGGGTGTAGCTCAGAGGTAGAATGTTCCCAGGTTCAATCCCTAATACCCAAAAAAAATCTGAAGTATTCTAGTTTGTTTTTAGTTGTCATCTGAATAATAACAGAGTTGATGAATATCAAGCAAAAGATCACTCAGAGTGAAGAGTTGCTTACTTTCTATGGAAACTTTGTTAGCATCGAACTTGATGTAAGTCTTCATATAAACACTATTCCTGCCCTCTTGCAAATGGCTAGAAAAACATCAGAGTTAAAAAAAATATCACTTAAGCCGGGCATGGTAGCTCACGCTTGTAATCCCAGTACTTGGGAGGCTGAGACTGGAGGATCAGGGTTCACGGCCAGCCTCAGCTACTTAGTGAGGCCCTCCACAACTTAACAAGACCCTGTTTCAAAATAAAGAATAAAAAAATAGGGCTGGGGGTGTAGTTCGGAGGTAGAATGCCCCTGGGTTCAATCCCTAGTACTGCAAAATAAATAAATAAATTAATTAATTAATTAATTAATAAAATGAAAATTTATTAAAGATAAGTTTGACTATTTAGTGTGTCATCCCATATCTGTGATAATTCATTCAGTGCTTTGCAGTTAACTTCTCATGCCTTCTTGTACCACTGCCTCTGCCTGTCCAAATGACTGAAAAAAAAATTACATTTGAGGAGCCGGGCATGGTGGCTCACCTTTGTAATCCCAGTACTTGGAAGGCTGAGACAGGAGGATCACAGGTTGGAGGACAGCCTCAGCAAATAGTGAGACTCTCATTAATCTAGCGAGACCCTGTTTCAAAATAAAAATAAAATAGGGCTGGAGGTATAGCTCAAACGTAAAATGCCCCTAGGTTCAATCCCCAGGGCCACCAAAAAAAAAATTACATTTGAGGGATAACCCTTTTTAAAGTCTAGGGTAACAGACTCTGTCAACAAGACAGCAAAAGGTAAAAGGTATTGAGGTTTTCTTTGTCTTTGAAATGCTATGTCACAAGCCAGGCGTGGTGGCACACGTTTGTAATCCCAGTACTTGGGAGGCTGAGACTGGAGGATCTGGGTTCACGGCCAGCCTCAGCTACTTAGTGAGGCCCTCTACAATTTAGTGAGACCCTGTTTCAAAATAAAGAATAAAAAATAGGGCTGGCCAGGCTTGGTGGCGCACACTTGTAATCCCAGTACTTGGGAGGCGGAGACCGGAGGATCCGGGTTTGCGGCCAGCCTCACCTCTCTCTCTCTTTCTCTCTGTCTCTCTTTCTACTTAGTGAGGCCCTCCGCAACTTCATGAGACCCGGTTTCAAAATAAAGTATAAAAAATAGGGCCGGGGGTGTAGCTCGGAGGTAAAACGCCCCTGGGTTCAATCCCTGGTACCGCAAAAAAAAAAAAAAAATCAGTTTAAAAAATAGGGCTGGGGCCGGGCGTGGTGGCGCACGCTTGTAATCCCAGCACTTTGGGAGGCAGAGACCTGAGTATCCGGGTTCGCGGTCAGCCTCAGCTCTCTCGCTCTCTCTGCCTCTCTCTCTCTCTCTGCCTGTCTCTGTCTCTGTCTCTGTCTCTGTCTCTGTCTCTCTCTACTTAGTGAGGCCCTCCGTAACTTCGTGAGACCCAGTTTCAAAATAAAGTATAAAAAATAGGGCCGGGGGTGTAGCGCGGAGGTAGAACGCCCCTGGGTTCAATCCCCGGTACCCCCCCCAAAAAAAAAAATAGGGCTGGGGGTGTAGCCTGGATGTAAAATGCCCCTGGGTTCAATCCCTGGTACCGCAAAAAAAAAAAAAATGCTATGTCACATGTTTATCTGTACATATAGTTCTAAGTCACATTCCACCCTGGGTTAAGCCTTTTTATTTATTTTTTTTTTTTTTAGTGGTACTGGAGATTGAACCCAGGGACATTCATTGCCTCTGAGCTACATCCCCAGCTCTGTTTTATTTTTTATTTTGTTTTAGTTTTTTGTTTTTTTGTGGTACTGGGGATTGAACCCAGAGGCATTCTACCTCCAAGCTACTCCCCCAGCCCTATATTTTATTCTTTTTTTTTTTTTTTTTTTTTTTGCGGTACTGGGGATTGAACTCAGGGGCGTTCTACCTCCGCGCTACACCCCCAGTCCTATGTTTTATACATTATTTTGAAACCGGGTCTCACGAAGTTGTGGAGGGCCTCACTAAGGAGAGAGAGAGAGAGAGAGCGAGAGAGAGAGCTGAGGCTGGCCGCGAACCTGGATCCTCTGGTCTCTGCCTCCCAAAGTACTGGGATTACAAGCGTGCGCCACCACGCCCGGCTTATTCTTTATTTTTGAAACAGGGTCTCACTAAGTTGCGGAGAGCCTCACTAAGTAGCTGAGACTGGCTGCGAACCTGCGATCCTCCTGTCTCAGCCTCCCAAATACTGGGATTACAAGTGTGTGGCACCACACCCGTCTCATAATTTTTTATTTTGAAACAGGGTCATGTGAGGCTGCTAAGAGCCTCACTAAGTTGCTGAGGCTGGCCTCAAACCTGCGATCCTCCTGTCTCAGCCTCCCAAGTACTAGGATTACAGGCGTGTGCTGGCTCCTTTTTTTTTTTTTTTTTTTTGCGGTACTGGGGATTGAACCCAGGGGCATTCAACCTCCAAACTACACCCCCATCCCTATTTTTTATTCTTTATTTTGTTTTTTGTTTTTGTTTTTTAGGTTCGGGAGGGTTCTCAGTCACATGCTTCCAGCCCTTTTCTTTATTCCGCTCAGTCCTTTTATATCCTCCTAGAGCATCAAGGATAGATACAAAGTCCCCTTTACCCCCCAATGTTCATTCTTTCTTCCACATAAACAGGATGTTCCCAGACCACCCCCCTCTTGTTCTTTATTTTGAAACAGGGTCTCACCAAGTTGCGGAGGGCCTCACTAAGTAGCTGGGGCTGGCCGCGAACCCGGAGCCTCCGGTCTCCGCCTCCCAAGTCCTGGGATTACAAGCGTGCACCACCACGCCTGGCTCACACCTGGTTCCTAATGAGCATTTTTAAATTGGAGGATTTAGCCAGGTGTGGTGGCACAGGCCTATTATCCCAGTATTTGGGAGACTGAGACAGGAGGATCACAGGTTCAAGGTCAGCCTCAGCAATTTAGGGAGACTGTTTCAAAATAAAAAAATAAAATTAAAAAAAATGTAGAGGTGGTAGTGGCATGAGTCTAGTAAATTGAGAATTCAGAGTAGTCAGTTTTAATTTATATTTTATTCCCTTTCCTAAAGCAGCTATAAGAATTTAACCTTTTAGAAAATAAAGCCTTTGCCGGGCGTGGTGGCGCACGCTTGTAATCCCAGTGCTTGGGAGGCTGAGACTGGAGGATCCAGGTTCGCAGCCAGCCTCAGCCACTTAGTGAGGCCCTCTGCAACTTAGTGAGACCCTGTTTCAAAGAAAAGAATAAAAAAGAATGCCCCTGGGTTCAATCTCCAGTACCGCAAAAAAAAAAAAAGCCTTTAAGTTAACTGCTTCCTGTGCATCTGGTAGATATTGATATAGAAGGTACGACGTTTAAGCAGGCTAGTTTAAAAGAGTACATAAGTCATCACTAAAGGGCAGATATCTAACAAAGATGGAAGATAAAGAATTAAGAAACTAAATTGATCCAGAAATGATTGAGACGTTTCTTTGTGTGTGGTAAAGAAGTCAGGAAAAAGAGAGTTCAGTATTGCTCCTTGCTGAAATATTATATCAGGTTTGCTTTAATTACATGGTAATGCCTCTAAGAACAAAGGTAATTACATAATAACTTATGGTACTACTCCCACATTATCTCTTAATAACTGTGTAATTAACTTGTCACTACTATGCAGTTTGATATTACTCATGTATAAAGAACATTGATAACTTAGGTGGATGAGCTGGGGTAAGGAAGGAGGCAGTAGGGAACTCAGACATTACAGCAGTCAGGAATATCAGTGGTCATTTTGATCATTGCACCTGGTCCTCAAGGACGGGAGCCAGAGTCATGGAGAATGCCAAGAGTCTGAAGCGAGCCATTAACTTTCTTAAGCCAACAGATGTACAGCAAAGGGAATACATTGACCAAGCACTGGAATAGATAAGTGAGTTTAGTTTAGTTGGGCTTAGTGGTGCACACCTGTAATCCCAGTACATGGGAGGCTGAGACAGGAGGAGCACAGGTTTGAGGCCAGCCTCAGCAACTCAGCAAGATTCTCAACAACCTAGTGAGATCCTGTTTCAAAACAAAAAATAAAAAGGTCTAAAAATAAAAAGAGTGTAGCTCAGAGGTAGAATGCCCCTGGGCTAAATATCCAGTACCCCCTCCCAAAAAAAAGATAAGTGAGTTTAGGATATACAGATTTGTATACTTTTGCCAGGCATGGTGTCCCAGTCCTACTGCAACACCAGGCCTAGCTACTCATGAGCCTGAGGCAGGAGGATCACAAATTCAAGGCCAGCCTCAGCAATTTAGTTAGACCCCATCTCAAAAAACAAAGTAACATCTGGCAGGAAATTCCCACTTCAATTTGGCTAGCTTAGACTATCCAGATGTGATAAAGTAATGGTTTCCCCTGGCTGACAAGTGTTCGGATGTAAACTTTTCTTTTTCTCTTATTTCTGACGTAGTCCAGTTAGTAAATTTTGTTTTGTTTTGGCTTCATATTGACTACCACTACCAAGTAGTCATGAACCCACATAACAACTTGTAACCCAGATGTTTGAAAACACAAATATTTTTTAAGGGAAAAGCAAATCAACCATTATTACATCTTGAAGTAACTTAAAAAGCTCTGGTGCCTGCCGGGATAAGGTCTGACCTAGCAGGTATTTGCTGGGTGTATAGCCTGGAGGTAGAATGCTCGTGGGTTCAATCCCCAGTACCACAAAAAAATAAATAAATAATTAAATAAATAAAATAATAACTGAGGCTTGCCGGGCGTGGTGGCGCACGCTTGTAATCCCAGTACTTTGGGAGGCGGAGACCGGAGGATCCGGGTTCGCGGCCAGCCTCAGCTCTCTCTCTGTCTCTCCCTGTCTCTCTCTCTCTCTCTCTCTCTCTCTCTCTCTCTCTACTTAGTGAGGCTTCCGCAACTTCGTGAGACCCGGTTTCAAAATAAAAGTATAAAAAATAGGGCCGGGGGTGTAGCACGGAGGTAGAACGCCCCTGGGTTCAATCCCCAGTCCGCAAAAAAATAAATAAATAAATAAAATAAAATAATAACTGAAAACCTTCCTCTCATTTTACCAACATGTAGTTTCTATATGTGGTTTAGGCGACAAGAACATACAGCACCGTGAACTCTGATTCGTTTCTGGTGAAAATGCAAAGATGGTGCCGCCACTTTGGAAGACAATCTGGCAGTTTCTTACAAAACTCCACATATGCTTACCATATGATCCAGCAATTATGCTCCTTTGTTGCCCAAATGAGTTGAAATTATATGTCTACATGAAAATTGGCACACAAATGTTTATAGCAGTTTTATTCATAATTGATAAGACTTGGAAGCAACCAAGATGTCCTTCAGTAGGTGAATGAATGAGCAAACTGTGGTGCATCTAGACAATGAAATATGATTCAGGTGATAAAAAGAAATACACTAAGCTGGGTGTGGTGGCGCACACCTGTAATCCCAGTACTTGGGAGGCTGAGACAGGATGATCATAGGTTCAAGGACAGCCTCACCAAGTAGTGAGACTCATCAACCCAGCAAGACCCTGTTTCAAAATAAACCTGAAACAGGGCTGGGGGTGTAGCTCAGAAGTAGAATGCCCCTGGGTTCAATCCCCAGTACCAAAAAATAAAAATAAAACAAATAAAATAAAAATAAAGGCCAGGCATGGTAGGGTACACCTGTAATCCCAGTACTTGGGAGGCTGAGACAGAAGGACTGCAGGTTCAAGGCCAACCTCAGCAACTTAGTTGGACCCTATTTCAAAATAAAAAATAAAAAGGAATGGGGTGTAGCTCAGAGGTAGAATGCCTTTGGATTTAATCAACAGCATAAAAAATAAATGAGCCATTAAGCCACATGAAGAATCTTAAGTGCATATGGCTAAAATGGAAGAAGCCAATCTGAAAGACTACATACTATATAAATCCAACCATATGACATTCTAGAAGACAAATCTATGGAGATAGTAAAAAGAGAGGTGTTACCAAGGTCTGGGGCTGGGAACTGAGAAAGAAGGCAAGGTGGGTGGGACTCTGAGGAGACTTAAAGTAGTGAAGCTGTTCTGTATGATATGTTAATGGTGAGTATAGATCATTTATACATTTACATATCTCAGAATATACAACACAAAGAGTGACCTCAGCATATAGACATTAATAATAATATTAAGACAGGTGTGGTGCACACTTGTAATCTCAATACTTGGGAGACTGAGGTAGGAAAATCACAGGTTCGCGACCAGCCTCAGCAATTTAGTGAGGCTCTCAGCAACTTAGTGAGACCCTGTTCAAAATAAAAGGATAAAATAGGGCTGGGGGTGTAGCTCAGAGGTAGAATGCCCCTGGGTTCCATCCCCAGTACCCACACACAAATTATATATATATATAAGTATATATATATAATCAATATTAGCTCATTGATTGTTAACAAATGTACCACACTAATACAAAATATTAATAATAGGAAAAGCCAGGCACTGTGGCACATACCTATAATCCGAGTACTTGAGAGGCTGAACAGGAAGAGTGCAGGTTCCAGGCCATCCTCAGCAACTTAACATGACCTTCATCAACTTAGCAAGACCTTGTTTCAAAATAAAACATAAACACTGATGTGGTGGCACACACTTGTAATCCCAGTACTTGGGAGGCTGAGACAGGAGGATCACAGGTTCAAGGATAGCCTCAGCACCCCGGGCGTGGTGGCGCACGCTTGTAATCCCAGTACTTGGGAGGCGGAGACCGGAGGATCCGGGTTCGCCGCCAGCCTCAGCGCGCGCGCTCTCTCTCTCTCTCTCTCTCTCTCTCCATCTCTCTCTCTCTCTCCCCGTCTCTCTCTCTCTCTCTCTCTCTCTCTCAGTGAGGCCCTCCGCAACTTCGTGAGACCCAGTTTCAAAATAAAGTATAAAAAATAGGGCCGGGGGTGTAGCATGGAGGTAGAACGCCCCTGGGTTCAATCCCCGGTAC
>PVJS01040223.1:7975-18640 GCA_004027185.1 Glis glis | reverse complement strand
GAGAGAGAGAGAGAGAGAGAGAGAGAGAGAGCTGAGGCTGGCTGCGAACCCGGATCCTCTGGTCTCTGCCTCCCAAATTACTGGTATTACAAGAGTGCACCACCATGCCCGGCTTCTGTTTCACTATTGTCATGATATTACTATCTCTATGTATTCAATAACATCATGTGTCAAACCTCAACTATACATAATACAATTTATTGAAAAAATTAAGTCTATATAGGAAAAAAAAGGAAAAGACTAAATATAGAAGCCACACTATAGTACTTAATACATGCTTGGCTATAGTCATTGTTTGCTCAAAAATGTTCATTCTTTTTTTCTTCTTTCTGTTCTTTCCTTTTAATGAGGGCTGGTGCAATGATTTGATGCCAGCTCTAAATTTAGCTCACCCTCCGTCCCCAAAGTGTCTTGTCTATTGGATGGTGATCTGCCGTGCACATTTCCTGGGGAGTCCTTTTTCCTTGCTAGTTTCGGCAAAGCCCGTCTTAACTAAGTGTTAGAGGAAGGCAGATTGTCATCTTGAGTGAATTTCTAATCAATGACATGTAATTCTGCCTAGAATTACATTGGCTGGGAAGCCTCTTCCATCATACCAAGTAGGCAAGCCTTTATGTGTATATTCCCAGCAACAGCTATTTCAGATTCCTTTTGAAAGTAGATGAAGCATAAATCATGAATTAATAAAATGCTCTGGCAGTGAAGTGTCTTCTGCATCTGGCTAAGGGGATTAATTCATGCCTCTGTCACCTTGACTGGGAGAAATCAGATCCTAGCTTCAAAAAATAGTCAGAAAACTTTGGTTCTTCCTCCCAGCCTCTCTCAGGTTGGTTTTCTGGTGACTTTATGTGTTCTGGAGCAGGGCTTAGCAAATTACAGCCTGTAGGCCTGCTACCAGCTTTTCAAATGACGTCTTATTGCAACATAGCCACACTCGGGCTTTGTTGTATTCCCCGTGGCCGCTTGCACTCTGCACTGCCAGCTCTGAGCAGTTTTGACAAAGACTAACATATAACACTACAAGCCAACTGTATTTACTACTTAGCCTTTTGCAAGAAAACCTTGCTGACTCCTAAGTAATCTGAAATGCGTCTATGCGTTGACCTATGCTAGGGCTGTCTTTAGAACCTGTAGTACAGGGCAAGTGATTTCCAGAAGAGCACACAGTAGGCCCACAACAAATGTCTGTCAAATTCAATATCTACAAAGCATTAGTGTTGAAATAGGTTTTTAG
Organism: Glis glis; assembly: GCA_004027185.1. Lineage (NCBI taxonomy): Eukaryota > Metazoa > Chordata > Mammalia > Rodentia > Gliridae > Glis > Glis glis. The sequence goes on along the minus strand of PVJS01040223.1, from coordinate 17,406 downwards.
CAGATCTTAGAGTAATATCACATAACTTTTTGATCTTCTCTGCTTGTTTAATTTGTTTGCCTGGAACACAGAAGAGTGGTCTACATCGTCCAAGAAAAAGTTGGCATTATTGAAAATGGACACTATCATGAATTCAGTGGGAATGAGAGAGGGACCAGAACTTCACCACTGGAAATGGCCAAGCGCCACCCAATCAACGGATGCCAGGCCATTCTCAAGCACTTCCCATGAATAGAAGGCCATTTCCTATTTTCCCTGCTTGTAAATTTCAAGATGAAGCCTCCCTGCCCTTTGTCTACCCAAACATCTCATTTCACCCGAAATTAGCACAATTGCCCAGGCCCTTCACAACGTATTGGCAAAGAAAGGGAAAAGCTATTCAAGCTGAAACATTTTACCAACTGGTATAATTTTGTTAGAGCAGTGCTCTTAAATGCCATTTACTTGCAGCTTCTTTGAATGACTTCATTGGTCCAGAAGGAGCTCCAGCCTCTGGCCTAAGGGCAGCTTTCATGACAAACTCTGCTCAGCAAGAGCTGTATGTATGACTCTGTGCAGTTGAACTCTAGACCCTCTCCTGAGCCTGGGAGTGTGAGAACGGTACCTGGCCAGGGCTGAGCCTGGACCACCCACTCACTTCACACAGCCCATTAAACGGTGATCCTATGACGCTTAGGTGACTTGTTCTGTTGACCTAGCCCTGACTGGCTGTCTGTTGAATTACTAATTATCCCTACAGCTCTACTATGTAAATGCCACTTAATTTCCACTCTGCTCAGACAGAGCCACTGTGGTAACCTCAAGAGCTTGCTGTTGTCTGCAGTGTTGAGGGACAGGATTCCACCACCACCGTGACCACCACCGTGGAGGAATGTGTATCTAAGCACATGATCATGGCTAGTGACAGGAAGAGGAAGAGGAATGAGGAAGGGGAGGAGGAGGAGGAGGAGGAGGAGGAGGAGGAGGAGGAGGAGGAGAAGGAGAAGAAGGAGAAAGAGAAGAAGAAGAAGAAGAAGAAGAAGAAGAAGAAGAAGAAGAAGAAGAAAAGGAAGGAAGGAAGGAAAGGAAGGAAAGGAAGGAAGGAAGGAAGGAAGGAAGGAAGGAAGGAAGGAAAGGAAGGAAAGGAAGGAAGGGAAGAAAGGAAGGAAGGAAGGAAGAAAGGAAGGAAGGAAGGGCAAAATCCACCCTGTATTTATTTATCATGGAATTCGCACTCTGCTGGACCATTCTTATGCTTCAATTTCATTACTGATTGACACTGTACACATTTCTGTGCCATATGGGAATAACAAGCCACCATCTGGGGGTTTCATCATTTTACTCTGAGGCAAGGATGTCTCTAAAGATTATGCTTTGCCTACTTGGCAAGGAAATCCTGCTTTAGCCTCAGTGATTAGAAAATGCAGGGAGTGTGATTTCCTTTCCACTAGACCCCAGACACGAACCCAGACAGACATAGAAATTCCCACGAAAACCCTCCCAACTGCAGGCCACAATTTATTTTATGTTGCAGTAATATATTTACTAGGATATTGATAGGAAGATTTTGCAAATATTTAAATTTTAAGTGACCCATTCATCTCAGTTTGCAAAACACTAAAGACATGATCCTGCTTGAACTATTGGAATATAATTGAAGCAGAGTAGGTCAGACAGGAATAAGAGATGGTGGAGGGGTAAGAACTATTAAAGGGATGATCATCTTTATTTTGATTTAAGCATAGGGCTTTTTTTCCCATGGAAAGTTATTTGTAGCCATTGGACATAATGTGGATTTCTCAAATAAAGCAAAACTCTAAGGGTCCTAATTTTAAAGTAAGAATCCAGGATTAATTCTTCCATGAATCAACTCTAAAATCAAGGCAAGGGTCTCAACCTAACTAATGTGTATTGTTTTATTGTGATTTTGTGTAAAACTTATTTTACACAAAATAATAACTTATTTTACACAAAATAACTTATTTTACACGCATTTCCTGATCGGCTTTCAAATAGCTAACATAAATTTATCCAAAACGAGAAATAAATAAAAAAGATACTAGTTTTTATGGACATGAAGGACAATGCTATTTTATTCATTTCTACTTTAAACATTTATGTGCATCTGCCATTTACCAAGTCCTGGGCTATGTCTGGGGATACAATGATGAGAGAAAATAGTTTCTGTTCCTATCTCATGAGGTTATAGTACCTCCTGAGACATGGGCTGTTAAATTAGAATAGATGTAAATTCACACATCCAAAAATTCATAGATGTAATAACTTTACAAATAATTGCATAGTCACATAATTCACTCTATTTATGACTATAATTTTTCTCCTGTATTACAGTTCAGCATCGTTTTTTTCCTTTCAACTTCCTTTTAGATTAGGAAAATAATTGCACATTTTGGAGAAAATGGGAAATGTTAAACTATTTTTAAATTTGTAAATACGATTCCTTGCATTACTTTTTATTTCATTTCTTTTTTTTTGTGGTACTGGGGATAGAACCCAGGGGCATTCTACCTCTGAGCTACACCCCCAGTCCTATTTTTTCTTCTTCTTTTTTTGAAACAGGGTCTTGCTAAGTCATGGAGGGCCTCACTAAGTAGCTGAGGCTGGCCGCAAACCTGCAATCCTCCTGTCTCAACTTCCCAAGTACTGGGATTACAAGCGTGCGCCACCACGCCCAGCTCTACTTTTTATTTCAAAGTCTTTCTCTGATGATTCCAGTTGTACTTCCTCTCAGTGTGCTTTTATAGGCTTGTTTTTCATTATTCCACCTCTCTTGCTCAATGTTCCCATCAAACCATGGTAGTTGTATTCTTTGCAGCTGCCCCCAGCTTTTCCCATCCCACTGTCTGTTCATCACATATCCTTTGCCAGAGATGTCCTTCCTCCCGCATCTCCACCTACCTAACGTCACCCGTGTTCCAAGAGCCAGCTGTGACGCCATGTCATCTAAACTCTTTGTTCCTCTGAACAACAGCAGCACATTTCAGTTCTCTTTTGATGCTAAGCAATAATGCAGATGAGAGTACCATAGTTGTGTGTATGTCTCTTCTTTTTCTGCTAGAGGACCTGTTCATAGAAAGCAGGGATCATACCTGACTTTTGTTACTCTGATGTTCTGTGAAGACATGACACAAATATGTCTTGAGAACTCCCTACGCATTAGGTGCTATGCAAGACTCTTCAGGGACAGAGACACTTACTCCTCCTTGTGCACATTAAACAGGGTACTCTGTATGATATTTGTGGGAAAGTAAATTAATTCTCAAGTGACCTTCAAATTTGACCTTGCATGTGAACAGGAAGCTCCAAGAGCCACAGGGAGAAAACTGGTTTTAGGAGTTTGCATGTTCCAGTGGTGCTAATTTTAGGTGGCACCTGATTCCTTCAAAACCTTGCACCATGGAGGATTTAGTTAGGTCAACATTGGATCACCAAGAGACCAGAGCTGGATAACTCGCTAAACTAGCAGTTGCATTTGTAAGTAGTCAGGCACAGGGTACAGCTTTTGCTATTTCCCAGGCATCTTTCTTCACCCAGGCAATGAAGTGGTGAAGTGAGAAAAGTAGTCTGCTTTGGCATTAGACACGCCTCTGGTGTTAGACACAGCTTCACCCAGTAATAGAGTAGAAGCCTGGGGTGTATTAAGTAGCCTCATCTGTAAAATAATAATAATAGTAATAACAATAATAATACCCTCTTGGTCAAGATTAAATGACAACATATGTAAAGTCTAAAACAGGGTCCTGTAGACCAAATTTAATAGGCTCTTTGTCTTGTAAATAAAGTTTTATTGGGACACAGAGAATGCTCATTCATTGGGTATTGCCTATGCCTACTTTTGGTTACTTCATGAGCAGAACTGAGTGGTTTCAGTCAACATAGGGTGGCCCACAATGCCTAATAACAGCTTGGTCCTTTATAAACAATGTTTGCTGACTTTGCTGACCCTTGGACTAGAATACGGCTCTGCACCTGGAAGATGTTCAATCCTGATCACTTATCATAGTTAATCTCTTATCACTGGACCTAATCTAGGGGCGAGAGGGAAAAGGCATGGACAGAAAAGGGTTGGCAGAAGAGGGGCTAGTCTTCCACTCAACGGAACCTTGAACTGGAAAGGAATTTGAGTCTAGGATTGAAACTGAATAGAAATATGAAGAAGTAAAAAAAAGAAAAGAAGTATCCCTAATTAAAAACTTTCACGGGTCCAAAGTTTTTTCCTTCCTCCTAGAAAGCACAGTGAGTCAGAGACCATGAAAATATTCCACTGGAGCATAGTGCTGCCATTCCAAGCAGTTTTGCTTGTGCTGGTATTGATTTCAATTAAAACAAGTTATCTGAATCACTGGGCTTCCTGTTGGCTGCACTCGTTGTACAGTGATGCAAATGGAAAGCCTCTTTCGAACCTGCGATATCTGGTTACTTACAACCAGGCCCAGGCAGCTGGAGTATAAACAAAGCCCAAGTGCCAATCAACGTAGAAGGAAATGATCTTCATTTGCCCTGCATGATGTCATCCATCTCGGGCCTGATAACTTTCTAACAGTTATTGACCCATGAGGGCAGGAAAATCTTACAAACGCATCTGACTCCTTATCAAGGCAGGTAGTTGAACGCATCCCCACACATTTGATTTGGCTCATTTCCTCATGCACTTACCTTTTCTCTCTATTTTGTCAACCTCCGTGGAAGGAGCTTGTGTGTGTGCACAATGCACAAAATGACAGTGTTCTGGACCTCGTGTGTTATTCCAGGTGTATTTAGCATTGGAATGGTTGTTTGGTTTTAATGATTGCCTAATCCAGTGATCAGACGTCTTAGTGTCCACAGAATGATCTAGAAATTTGTACCAAAACTGGTGCTTTTAGTAGCAAAACTGACCTTTGTCATTCCCAAAGGTACAGGGCATAGGAAGCCAGATACACAGAGCATGTTGTAATTTGTGATTTTTGTAAATTCACACATTGGAATTCTTGGCCTCAAGGCTTGTATGCCAGATCAGGTCACCTCGCTAGAAAGTGAGCCTAGATCACTTTGTCATCGATTGGCTAATTGTTTCTCAAGCGGCCTTCCTTTTGAAGCACACCTAGACTCTACTTCCCAGACTCCTTTGCAGTTACATGCAACCTTCTTTCTGTGTTGTGTGTGGTCCATGACCATGATGCAAAGGAAAAACACATGACTAGACTTAGGCCATAAAACTCTCCCAAATGTGATCCTCTGCTCTCTTTATCTCACAGCTGTATGGGAGGACTTCAAAAACACAGAGGAGGAGGGGATTGCAAAATGGAAGGAGCCTGGGATCCTGAATGGATTTGTGCAGCAGAGCTCCTAGCCCCACCCGTGCATCACCATCAGCCCACACTGGACTACGATGAGATCAAGAAATAAGAATGCACTGTGTGACATCACTGAGATTTCAGGTCATTACAACAGTTGGTCTCGCTTGACTCACGTCTGGCTTCCATTCTCCTATGTGTCCTTACTAGTTTTCATTCATCGTCTTCACAAATGAAGTAGCCTCGGTGATGTTATGCTTTGTTATATTTTTTAGAACAGATGATAGGCTATGCAACTATTTGGAAATGTGAGGAAAATGTGTGGGCATATCCACTGAGAATACCAAGGCTCTTCAGTAGTTTCCAGCCTGGTCATTTCCATGTAGGCCACTCATTTGATGTCAGGGCAACAAGGAAGGCTTGCTGTCTTTGTCTCAAGCAGAAATTTAAAAAAAATTTTTTTTGTAGAAAGCCCTGTCTTCTCAGAGTGGATCCATTACTCTATCCTTGTTGACCAGATTTATATATGAAATATCAAACTTGGTTATTGGGCAGAAGACAAAAACTATACTTTGGTTTTGTTGTACTCCATCCTCGTGTTTGACAAGGGAATATGGCATGAAGGAGGAAGTGGAAGAAGGTTGTTCTGTGGATGTGGCATCTGGGTATAGTTGATGATACTGTCAATATACTTTCTGTCCCTCCCTTTCTCCCAGTCCTGCCTTTTGGCTTTCACAAATGAAATGTGAGTGAAAACGTGACCTGTGACATTTCCAAGCACAAGCCTGACAGCACTGCATGGCTTCCCTCTGCCACTGGCATGATTCAGAGTGGGCCACACCTTTAACCTTGGTTACGGAAAAAGAGCAGACAAATAGCCTCAGACGCAGGAAGGGCATGAATACAATCAAGGTATAAACCTTTATTGTTAAAACTCTACAGACTTTGGTGACATTTATTTCTGCCATTTAGCCTTAGCTGACTGATACACTGGAACCCAGAGAGTTTAGGTAACTTGCCCAAGATCACAGAACTAATAAGTCATGGAGTCAGGACTTGAATCCAGGAAGTCTAATTCCAGAGCCTGTACTTACAGCCACTGTTGTGTAGGAGGAGGAATTTCCTGGCCTTTGTGTGTAGGATCGCCTGGAACAGGGAGAGATGAGAGAGGAAGAGAACATTGAGGAGCTATCTAAATATGAGGTTATGAGAATTTGGGAAAGGATGCTTATTTAGGGACTACAATTTGTGTAGAGTGGGTGCCTCATAAATAACACTCTGAGAGGTGAGTGAATGAATTTTTCTGCCCACAGGTGCCAGTAAGTGCTGCTGTCACTGCCACATTCTGGGTAGTGATTTTCTTTACCGTAACTCTTTGCTTTGCCCACACATCATTGCTGACAAGGTCCCTGAGTCACAGACAGCCTCCCCGAGGATGGCTCTCCCACAGGATTGGCTCAACCTGCACTGGCCAGAGGAAGGGCACCTGCTCTTTTGCTAGACCTTCAATCACACTGCCATGGATTCTTGTCTTTCCCCATCTTTTCCTTTGTGGGTTCAGCACTATCAAGTGAAATTTAATTCATTCTTTCTTCATGATTCTTATAATGCCCCAGCAAAATAAGCTTTGACCTTCCTCTCACCCAGGCTTCTGCATTGGGCACTAAAGATGGCACAAGAGATTTTTAAAAGATGAAGACAGTTAGCTTGACTCAGCCCTTCCACAATGTAAACATGTATTAAACATCATGTTGTACATCATAAATATGTATAATTTTTTCAATTAAAAGAAGAGAGACAGGCTGGAGAGAAAGCTCAGTGATAGAGAGGGTTTGAACCGCAGTACCACAAGAGGGAGAAGTGTATATGTGGGGGCTCTCTTCAATTTTCCCAAGGCAAATCTTTTCTGATTTGGTGCTGTTTGAAATCGGGGAACACAGGTCAACCTGTCAAGTGTATACTCCCTGCCGTCTAAATCCTTGTGCTAGAAAAGGAGTCAGCAAAAGTAAAACCCATGATTGGTCTAAGTGGCCTTAACTAAGTCTGAACATATCACCAGTGATTGGAAAAGATACAGGGAATGGAGAAGAATAAAGACAGAAAAATGGTAGGACACAAGGAATGAAGAGAAAAGTGACAGGAAATAAAATACATCCATCTTACCTTGTCCTACAAGCATGCATTCTTATCTTCAAGATGTCCAATTAAGCCGGGCGTGGTGGCATATGCTTTCAATCCCAGTACTTGGGAGGCTGAAACAGGAGGATTTCAGGTTTGAGACCAACTTCAGCAACTTAGTGAGACCCTCAGCAACTTAGCAAGATCCTGTTTCAAAATATAAAAATTTAAAAAAAGGCTTGGGGTATAGCTTGGGGGAAAAATGCCCCCTAAGTTCAACCCCCAGTACCAAAAAAAATAAGCCCAGTTAATACTATTTGTTAAAAACTATATGATAGAATCCAATACCACTTTCTGTGGATAAAATTTATATGACATGCTTGAATGTAAATTTACAAAAATGAATAATTTTATAAAATATCTGATACAGGCTTTCATCACCAATTTATTTTTTTAAAAGGGTAGTTTAATTTGAAACATCTATTTCTGGCAGGTATTATGCCCCTCATAATATAACTGTTGCCGTTAGGAGAGAGGAACGGCCTTTGAGAAGCTATGCATTGTTTGGAATAGCTAAAGTTTAAAATGTGCAGCAATGAGCGATGGGTAAGGAGGACAGAGATGAAAGCTGAAATCCCGTGGTCATTTATATAGTGGTTAGGACATGTAAGGATTTCATTATTCCACCAAAAGGCACACATTCAATAACAGTTCAGTCACAACCATAAAAAATTCATAATAAGTTATCAACATGCTTAGGAACAGGTTTGATGCCACTGTCAGCATGTGGTATTTCTTATATTCTTACATGTGAATAGTATGAGTCTCATTCATTTATATGATCACTCAGTGACCACTATGAGCAGTACTTGTACCTTATAAAAATCCGAGTGAGCTGGGCGTGGTGGTGCACGCTTGTAATCCCAGTACTTGGGAGGCGGAGACAGGAGGATCTGGGTTCGAGGCCAGCCTCAGCTACTTAGTGAGGCCCTCTGCAACTTAGTGAGACCCGGTTTCAAAATAAAGGATAAAAAATAGGGCCGGGGGTGTAGCTCGGAGGTAGAATGCCCCTGGGTTCAATCCCTGGTACTGCAAAAAAATAAAAAAAAATAAAAATCCGAGTGTCAGAAAAGCATCTATTTAAGTACTAAATGCAGGGTATGGAAACGATATTCTATGAAGTCTATGGAAAGAGTAAACCTTTGTGGTTTGATAGATGTAATTTCTTCTTGTTCTTCCTGCTTCCTTCTATTCCTTCTACCTTCTTCCCTCCCTTCCTTTCCTGCCATGAGTATGTAGACTCTGTGGTCTCTGAGTGGAAAAATATATGCCAAGAACTGGGAATATCCTGTTGAGCAGAAATAGATTGATACTAGTTAACTCCCCAAACATAATTATAACAGAAATAAGTGTTCCCCAGAGCACGTGCGCTCCATAAAAGGAAGGGTGCAAACAAGGCTGGGTGGAGTAAGGAAAGATCTTTCTGGAGAGTTCTTTAAACCCACACCTGAACATGATGAGGAGAAGACAAAGAGGATTCCTGAAGGTGAAATATGTGTGGACAGATGACAAGGATGATGTAAGCCTGGCTAAATGATGTGAAAAAGGCCAGATGGGGGGACTCCCAAAGGACAGTGCAGAGGGTTCATCTGCTCCCTTAACCAAACTGCCAGGTGCTACAACCTCGTTCTTAATTTATTTACAAAATTCCATCCTTTCTTCTTATCCTACTTTTAATTTTAGTTATTTCAGTGGGATATACTGGGCTCCTTAGTTTTTTCTTCTCACTTTTTTTTACCAGGTAATGAATATGGAACTCATGTATTTAGAATATGCGTTGAGAGCCGGGCGTGGTGGCGCACGCTTGTAATCCCAGTACTTTGGGAGGCGGAGACCGGAGGATCCGGGTTCGAGGCCAACCTCAGCGCGCATGCGCATGCGCGATCAATCAATCAATCTCTCTCTCTCTCTCTCCTTCTCTCTCTGTCTCTGTCTCTCTCTCTCTCTCTCTCTCTCTCTCTCTCTCTCTCTACCTAG